>BGPT01002655.1:51635-77089 GCA_003297045.1 Symbiodinium sp. clade C Y103
TTCTCTTGAAATTCACCATATTTGCTTGAACCAAAAACTGCATTGAGAAAGTTGGTGACAAAGGTGCAGCTTCAACTTGCAAGCCTGCAGAACAAGAAAACATGCCAGAAGCACCTCTGTGGTTGCCAACCTTCTGGGGAAGCATGGCACAGAAAACTTGGTTTGAGCCAATGATCTCCTCAAAGGAGATCAAGATACAGCAAATATGGTTTGATCAATATCTCATCCAAAAAAATTTCGCCATTTGCCATTTGCGTAGCTGTAGAGGCTCGTCTGCCTTGCTGCTCTTGCAGAAGTTCTCGGATTTACATTGTACAAAAATGAAATCACACTGCCAGCCTAGGGAATCATGTGCCCTGATAGTCGGGTCTGATGGTCGTAAAGCTATACACTGTAGCACTCTCCAATGATGCTTCTTTGAGCCATTGATGGAGGTCAGCCGACTCAACAGATACATCGACTAAGTCATGCTGGCGTAAGGCATGGTCCAGCCGGTCTGTAATGCTTTTAGCCAATGCCTTACAAAATAGAGGTGGGTACTCTTTGCAGGCAGCTGTACAAAACCTACCATCTGCTCCAATGCCCTGCGCAATTCGTTCAGGATACTTCAGCGTAGAATCCATGCAGTCGTACATAGACCTCGCTAAAGACGGCAATCTCACATTCAACAAACCAGTGGGTTTTGGGGTCAAGCTACCCCACCTCCATTGCGGGAAATTCTGCAGTTGACATTCAGGGAGAGCACGCAGCAATTCCACAACTGCAGAGCGCCATATGCTGGCGAGTTCTGTGTCCTCAGGACAAGCGGGATGCTCGCTGAGAAATATTCCTCCAAAAACGATATGGAGCGCAGCAATGAATAGGGTTTGTAAGGAGAAAGATGTGCCTTGCCTGCACTGTCGCATCTCTTTCCACTTCAACTGCGAGAGACCAAATAGCCTTGCACATGATCGAAGGGGTCTTGGCCATTTGCTACCATCAATGCCATCCGGCGGCAACAGATGGCGGGCTGCAGAAAAGGTTTCGCATGGGGCACCGGCCAAAGTGGCCGATACAGCTCCTTGCTGATACAGTAACATCAGTTGACTCCAGGACAGAGCATCCACATGTAGGTTGCCGTAGGTTTGCGAAACGGCCGTGTCCATGGATAAAATGGTTACCCGAAGACTTCGCAACTGGGCCCATTTCGCAATCCAATATAATGAACGTTCTGATCTCGTCGGCGGCCGCTAAACAAATGCACTACTATAAAATGTGGTGTCTGATGTCGTAGGAGCCGTGGAATTGGTCGGTGCGCAACCATCCTGTCCCAGCTACCTGACGAAGCCGATCATGCCATTGTTGTTGATCTTCAAAATGCATAACAACATCCTCACAAACTGTCTTCTCACTCCTGGCAGGGGCAATATACACTGGTCTGTGCGGAACATCTGGGTCTGCATGCATCAATGTCTTGATGCGTGCTCGCAATTTTGTACATCTCTGTTCATTGTCAAACAAAGGCATCTCAGAGAACAATTCAAGAAAAGCCTCATCTGCAAGAAATTCTGCTTCCCCATCTTCAAAGGTCGCAATAGCCTCTCCATGCGCATTCTGTCCCCAGTCCCTGAAGCAAGTTTCAACCCACATGTCAAACTCCAGATCAACTGTGCTCAGCACATCTAGCTATCTATCAGCCAGAGTAGGTCGGACATGCGCATCAAACGAGGCATCTCGAAAATCTTGCAGCCACTGAAAGGGTCCATGTGTCCAAATCTTGAAAAGCTCTTGTTTGAGTTCCTCTGCATCAGGAGGTTGATCACATTGTTGGTACAGGTGTTGCAAATCCTGCAACCTACTTTCACAGTCCGCAATCTCATTGATTCGTAGATCAGGCATCAGATTGACAGGACCTTCTGATTGAATCCAATTTGCACGATCTATCCCCTGCAGTCTAGCCGGCCGGCCCACTCTTTCATACTCACTCTTTCATACTCAGCAACAAAACCCGTCTTTTTGAGTGTCTGAAAGCAGTCATTGCGACCAGTCCGTCTGGACACATAAGCCAGGTGCTGCTGCAGTCGTTGGGTGGTCCAAAAGTGCTTCATGCACGCTGGGCACGTTGCACCAGCAAGAAGATCATGTTCGCTTGAGACAATCATATGTTGCTTACGCTGATGCGTGGCAAGTCCTACAGAAGTTGAAAACGTGCGACCACAAAAGCAGGGATAGCTTGCCTGATCACCCACTGGTGCATGTGTGAAAGGTCTTGGCCTAAACTCTGCACCTGCGCTCTCCAATGTCTGAAAAATGTTCTGATGCCATGTATGAACTTCCATCATCATCATTTCCTGGTAGACATGCTTCCGTCCCAGTCTGCGGATAATTGATTTCCATCCATATCCGCCTTGCTGCCAGTAGTCAATTGGCTCAGTCAAACTTGGTGTCCAAGAAACCGGTACCGCAGCTGGGTCAAGTTTGTGGAGCCATCTCAGGTCCGCAAACACCCCATGCAGCCATGAATGATCAGAGCAACTATACTCTTGGTGCAGCATGTGATGGATGAATGTTGGCCCACGCATGAAGAGCTTCTGTGCAAGCAGGAGCCTATCTTGGGCAAGACGTACCCTGGCATCTGGGCAGCGAGCCCATGCGAAAACTTGTGCATCTGTTGTCCTAACATCACCTCCTTGGTACGCCACTCCAAGAATTCTACGCAAGCATTTGACAAGGGCCGCATTCAGCTTGACCATCTGTCTCTGAGAAGGTGTAGGCCAAGATCCCAACCCAAAAAAGAGTCTGTTGCCCACTAGTGCATGGAACAAGCGCAGACGCACATGGAGATTGATATGCTTGTTGCACAAAACAGGCTTTGCCAACACTGAGAAGGCACTCATTGCCTGTCCAATACGGCTCTGTAGTTCAACATCAAATCCTCCATCTGTAGCCAGGTATGTTCCCAAGTGCGTATAGGCAGGGACAATATGTAGCCAGCATGAGCTACCTGTTGTCAACTTGCAGTGCATACCACTCGGCGAGCTAAGCTGGAATTCTCGCCTCAAACCTGGAGCACCCTCTCCACGGAAGGTAATCACCGCCGTTGTTTTGCCTTTCTGCATATTGAGATCAAACCCTCTTCTCAAGAAGATCTGATGGATTTTGGCAAGCAAAGTTTGGATTGCTGAAGGCAGCTCATGAGCTTGTTCAGTCAGCCATGGAACTACCATATCGTCACTCCACACGATAGCTTCAATCTCAATGTTTAGTCTCTGGAGCAACGCTGCAAATGTTTGCTGATTGGAAATCCATGTATTCAGTTCGAGTGTCACATCCAACATTGCAACATGAAATATGACATCTGCAAGTGAGCTTCCTGGCCTCGTACCTCGTCTCGTTTTTGTCAGTCCAGGGTGGGCAGACAAAACATGCCATGTGTGCGCGTGCGCATCTTGCAAGAGACGTACTAGTAAGTCAGGTGCCCCCATCCGTTGGAGCAGACATGGAAATTCCAACCACTTGCGGACACCCACAACATTTCCACCAGCTCGCTGCAAGTTGTCAATCACTTCATTCACATCATCTTTATTGGCAATTTGGCTATTCGACTCAAACATTGCAAGCGAACCTGTTGCCCAGCCAGCAAAACCACCAATTTGCCCAGCTGGCTTAATGGGAGCGATGACAACAATCACCCTTTCTCTCAGCAAGGCATGTAAGCGTTTGAAGACTGATGGCAGTAGCATTATGCCCCTGAAATGTGACGCACGGGTATGATCCTGCTTCTTCGGAATGACAGCTAAGATACCGCCCTTGCCCTGTATGGGTTCGGACTGCCATGCAAACACCTTAAGAAAAAGATCAAAGCAAAGGCTTGCCATCTGAACAGGGAACTGATGTAGTAAACCTGCTGGCAAGGGATCAAGTCCTGTTGCCTTGTGCGGTTGTGCAGCACGAAATGCCTCCACAATTTGAGCACGAGATGGGAAATCCGTCAGCTTGCAATGCCGTACCTCACATGAGCGTGAAATCTGATACGCATGGCAGTCTGCCACCAGCTGTTTTGATTCAATGAAGGTTCCGACTTCCAATTCCTGGAAGTAGGGATGCCACTGCTCTTCCAGGTGCTCAGGACGCATAGGAGGATTTGCTTGACGTCTTTGCCTCATCTTCGAAATCGATCTCCGAATCAGCACCCACACCCGTACCTGTATACCTGCACCCACACCTGCACTCGCCAGAAGTCACGTGCTTGGTGAGGGCTTGTCAATTCACCTGCTTGCCTTGACAGAGAGTCAAAGAAGGCGGCATCATCCTTACGCATTGAGGCCACAACCTGATTCCCAACTTGCGGAATTGGTCATACGCAGTAGCAATGAGAAAATCGTGTTGTCTGTTCAACTTTGATATTTCCTGTCGAAAATCCTCATCATAGCGCCCTTTCCAGGCATCGAAACAGCAACGTAGCCATAATCTTTTCTGTGCTCCATTACTTTCCCAATGGTTCCTCCAAAACTTCTTCTCGACAACACGATCCCAGGTATGACTTGTCATGATGTGTTTCAGAGGTTTTCGCGCCGTCTTTTTGTGAGGGATACAATTCAACACATGAGCTTGTATAGCATCAGCGTGCGTATGCACATCAACAGACCAATCAATTGGCAAGGGCTGCGCCAACCAAGACCCCAACTCGGGTCTGAGATCTGTTTCTGTGCGTTTAATCATTTTCTTTGTGTGCCTTTGTGCAACGGGAGAGCCAGCGGCCTTGATTGAAACAACCGCAACAGCATGATCTTCTTTGACTGTGGAGACATCAATGTCTGTGCTAATGTACGCCTCAATGACACTGTACGCCCAGTTCTGTGGGATGCCAATAAAATCATTACGCAGCCATTTGCCTGCATTGTGGAGCCACGTACCTCCGGGACCTTTCTGATACGCTTCAAATGTAGCAGGGAGCCACATCGATTGCTGATGAAGAAATTCCAGAAAAGGTCCTGACTTATCACTATCTTCTTCAGCTTGCCACGTACCAACCGCTTCTGACGGTAGACTATCCATTCTGGCATTAGCATCAGCCAACAGGATCTTGTCCCAGCCTTTATATTTCGCTGGTACAAGCTTCTGCAAATCATGCCACCGCTTCGCAATATCAGCTTCAGTCGTTCCTGTATGCGGTGCATGCGCAGCAATGAAAATGCACTTCAGAACTGGCGTTCTCACTCGCACAATCAGGGCTCTGGGGTCTTTAGCAATCACAGAAATATATTCAGGTTTGAAAGAAATTTCCTGCACATGCCCATCAGCACTGGATACGTATCCAAGGGCTTTCTTACAGTTGAATCCCAGCAACATTCCATAGTGACCTGCATTGGTGGCAGGACTTGCAAAAAAACAATAAGACCCAATTGTCGAATTCGGCAGCCGTCTAAGTCTCGTTTCCTGAAGAGCAAAGACATGCACACCTTCTTCTTCGAACTGTTTCACAATAGCTCATTGTCTTGATGGACCTTGAATGCTGCCTGTCCCTTCCTTTTCCTTACTCTTGAACGTAAGTACAGTCGGCTCCTCATGGTCATGACAGTCGGCATGGTCTTCAGGCAAAAGTGTAATTATTTGGCCATGTGTCAGGTTTGGCGGGTAGGACACTATCTTGTCCGTCCCATTTATCATCAAATCTTCTGTCAAACAACAGCCAAATCCATTCTCCCACAACAACAAACGCCTTGCGACTGGTATGTTCAAGAAAATGGGAGACATCATGAGTTGCATTACCCTGAGCTGCAGCGCTAGCCAGGGCATCAGCAAATTCATTCCCTGGTTCTCCTCTATGGCTTTTAATGTGCCATCCCTGACAGTTAATGTGAAAACGCGTTTCCAACATCTCAATCAAGAGCCTAGCACATCGTCCCAAAACAGGATATTGAGAACATTTCCATTGTCCCAGGAGTTGGTTTCCCACTGAGGCCGAATCATATCCGAACCATATTGATGGCGTATGCAGCTGACACAACAACATGATCTTCACCACATCAAATGCAATCTTAGCTGCAACAATGGAGGCTTGCAGTTCAGCACTGTACGATCCAGCATCTGACAGTGTTGCTGAAAGAAAGCCGCCTTGATACCATTGCTCATGGCTACGGATATATACCACTACAGCCAATCCTGCACATGCTCGATCGGGTTGAAAGGAACCATCAAAATAGATAACTACTTCATGTCCTTCCACATTCGGTTCCCAGATGGGTAAATGCAACCATTCTGCACACACACTTGGAATGTTGATTCCTGCAGGCACTACATAATTGAGCAGTAGAAAATGTGTATCCAGCCACTCAAAGATCTCGATAGCCGGCTTCATGTCGAGTCTAACTGTGTCAGCACTCTGAGACTGTGAAGCGGTTGAGCTCGATCCCTCAGGTGGTTCCTCATGTCTGTGAATTTGTGATTGGATCTGTAGTAAGCTCGTTCCCTCACTCGTGTCAGGGTCATTTGCACCCGCCAGAATTTCAAACACAATACCATCACCTGTAAGCGACGAAGTATCCGGCCCTGCAGGTAGTATCTGACTACCTCTTCGAGCTCTAGTTGGACGTCGTCTAAACATTGTTGGTACAATGGTTGTGTGTAATTCCACAAGCGGGACTGTTGAAGGAAGGATGCATGCTATATGATCCATGAATACTTCATTTGGTTCCTGAATGACCGCAGAGAGCAAAACTGAACCTGACTTTGCAACATGTCCTGTGTCATCAACACATGCGCAACATGAGATTGCCATTGGGCTTTGGGAGGATCTGGTCGTACTACATGAAAGTCAATCGGTTCAGCTCTTCGTAACGAGTCCCTCCAGGTAAAAACCAGTTCCGTTCGCCATTCAAAGGATGGTCCTTGCAGTCTTACAACTCTTGGCTCTCGGCATCTGTGACCATGGGTTCCATGCAAAAATCAAACCAAGACATACATTACAGGACATTCTTCCTGCATTTCAACAAAGGCATGATTCTGAAAAATGTCTTGGAGTGTCACTAGCCATGCAGGCTGTGTGCTTGTTGATGCATTCACATGACCAGCAAGCTGTACCCGCAGGTTACCTGCTTGCGCTGGGAGTGAAGTAGGATTTGCAGAAATTTCACGCATGAATGCTGGTCCATTCGGCCGGCGGAAAATACTACCTCCAATTGCATTCTGTAGCTCTATCCGCAGCACATTATCAGGCATGGCAAGCAGGGAGGGTATGTCGATTGGAATGCCTCTCCTTACTAGGAGCCTCAGCGCATTGCCTGTTCACAAATGGATTACCCTATGAGCATGAATGGGAATCGTTCCAAACCACAGAAAGCACTCATTTCCAGTTGCATGCGGTGGGCAGTCATCGGCCAGATGTAAGGTGTCCAAGAGAATTTCCATACTTATTTGACTTGCGACTGTGATGCAAAAGGTTCGGATTGGGTCAACATCAGGATCTGTGTCATACACTGAAAGGACAATTGACCTTCGCTCAGCATCCATTCTTTGAACAATAACAATCTGCATGATTGCATTGTTGGCAATATCTTCGGGCGTGGGATATACAAGGGCAAAGAAAGCTTCTTGGTCCACAATGGCTCGATCAGACCATGCTGCAATCAGGGTAGCCTCCCAAGACCTGAAGTCACTAGAGAGGATGACAATTCTTGGGTGGTAGCATCTATCATTTTGCAGATGGTGCACAAACCACGTCTCAACCCGCACAGCTGGTTCATTGAAGATTTCCTCGCGTGTGGCATGATCTTGCCAGTATTCCCACAGTTCCTGGACAAATTCAGATTGTGTTTCAATTGCATCCGGATCCTCAATCGTTGGGGTGTGTTCAGCTGCTTGTTCTGCTGCTCGCACTGCTTCGATGAATTCGTCAGTAAGGCTGTCCTCAATTCGATTGTCCTTTCTCCTTGGTAGCAGATTCATTTCCGTTTGCATCAAGTTCAGCCCTTCCGCACCAGGACGATGCGGTCTAAAAGGAGGCATCCATTGCACTGGAAGAATTTGCCTTTCAACCAAGACATCAAACGAGTCACCATCAGAGCTTCGAATGATTTCATCTGATCGTAGGGTCTGGCCTCTCAAGACCATTCAACACTGTGCAATCTGCGAACAATCCCATTCGTATCCTACTGCTTGAACAATGTCTTGCATTCGGCATTGCCCGGCAATCACATGGGCTTGTTTGAAAGGGTTTCCTGCATTAATTACATGAGCAAAGACAGAAATAAGAACAGAGGCAGTCTCTGGTTGCGCCAGTTGCCTCATAATCACATGGCCAGCAACACCAGGCTCCAGATGCGTTGGTCGTGGGTCAACTGAAATAACATCGCAATCAACCCCAGGTAGGACATCTGTTTGCCACACTGCTTTCAGATAATTGTTCCAATTCCAAAAATCTTCAAACAGAGCCACATGTCTGCTGTACAAACAGCTTGTTCTTCCATTTCCTGGAGCCAAATACCATACCAGAAACTGAGCCATAGGCGCCTCTTGTTCCTAAGCAAAAGCCCGGTCTTGCCATTGCGTGTGCAAGATTTGAGTTGTTTCATCCATTTCATGATGTTCTTGATTCCCTGGCCGAAATTCTCTTGCAGAACTGCGAAATTGAAATCCAGTGCATTCGTCATCTTGTCCATCATGAGGCAGATCAAGGCCCTCATTGGGTGCCTTGTTTTGAACGGTGCATGTTGTCAATTGCAGTGCTTGCATAGAGTCATCCTCATTAAGGTCATCGCCATGCACAAGGTTCGGAGTTCTCAGCATTCTTATTTCATCATCATCTAACATTTCAGGAGAAAAACCCTCTTGAACTCCTTCCAATTGCACATGGCTGAGAATTTCATCATGGGACAGACCCGCTTGAAGACATTGAACCATGACAGAAGTTTCGCAATCATAATGTTCGGATGGGGGTACTGCAATACGGAAATAATCACCAGAGGAAATATCACGAAATCCTTGGTCTGTATCCGGCCATCGAACTTGATTCAAATACACTATGCATCTGCCTCTTTCAAACTCACAGTACTGATCCAGGTTTACCAGCACCAGCAGACCATTCCTAGAAATCCTACGCGGAGTTGGTAGGACAAATCTTTCTACTGCCAGCCCCGTTTTGAAGTGCCTCTCAATGCGGTGGCCATGAGTTTCAATGTCGAATATTGGAAGACACAATTGTCGTCCCATCGGCAAGTCAGGAAGCAAATGTACTACAGCTGCTGCGGCAGAATCTGGCAAATCAGGGAGCGGCACTGCTACCTCATATGCATCAACTACCATACCTTGCTGCAGCTGAAAGTGTCTACTGATTTCTTGGATCATCAAATCATAATCCGTCCAAATGAGCATCGCTCGAATTGGCGGGTCAGCAAGATGAAAGAGATACACATCTTGTCTCCCTTCCTCATCAGATGGAGGATGTGGTTCTTGTTCATGTGCTGCAATAGGGCCATACCCATCTGAACTTTGTGTTGAATCAGCTTCATCTGCACTATTTTGTTCAGGTTGGGGTTGCGCATGCCCTTCTCGAAATGCTTGAAGCAAATCATCTTGCTCATCGGAGAATGGTGATGTTTTAAAATTCTTATTTGATAATCTTTGTTCATACTGTGAACATTGCATGAGTGAAAATTCATCAATGAGTTTCCTAGGAACATCGTTGCACTGTCGCAGTGTTTCCAGCACATTTTCATCAATGAATGATCGTTGTACAGCATTCTTTTTGGTATCAATCATTTTGGCAGGGAATTTGCGGCGTGATGGCAGAATGTTGGTCATGTCCGTTTCTTCTTGGATCTCTTCAGTCGGTAAGTCCGCCCGCAATTGGATGCATTTCCCGTTTGGCACAACCACGGGCTTGATCATCAATGTGATCCACTGCAGAAATTTGATATCCGCTCAATGCAACACTGCCAAAACCTGGTACAGAGAATCGAATATGAGCTACTGTTTCAACCGGACTGAACTTGCCAGCAGTGCGGAGCAGCTGCAAAATCTCGTCATTCTCAAATACCTGTAGAGAAACAAGTGCAGAATTGAGCACAGGTCGCGTTGTGAGGATAATTTCTGCAACATGTGTTTCATGAGCATTTCTTGGCACCGGTGGAGTCACTAAATCAATGAAAATTCGTTCTGTGAAAGGAATCATATGCATCCACGGATACTGAACACCCTCAGTCCAGAGATATGGGTCAATTCCCAAGTGCACGATCTTGGGTTGTGAACACCAAGGCATCGTTTCATGATCGATGTACCATGTCAGTACTGGAATTGCAGGCGGCAAACCATCCGGCAAGACGTTTGCATTTGCTCGATGGTCGTGATACAATTTGAGAATCCACCCGGGGACATCTGTGTACACTTCCAAATTCAAGCCACGGCTTTCCACTGAAGTCGAAGAACTGGATTCAGGTTCATTTGTGTTTCCATCCTTATTGGATGGTGGTCCCTCGGGTGGTTGCTTCCGTGGTCTTTTCGACCATGGTTTGTCAGACCACAAGCACAAATCGTCTATTCCGATTCTCGTATTTGCCATGAATAATCCGTTGTCTAAGCCAATGTAGATAGCGACACGATCATTGAATCTAGCATGCAATGGCTTATAATCATTGGAAACATCATGAATGCAACTGCGGAGCTGTTTCATCTGAACCTCATATGTTGTTCCAGCCTCTAGGTGAATGATTTGATCATCAAATCGTTTTGGCAGAAACATGTCTGAGTCAGGCGCTTCAACGCATGTAGGATACTCAGGTGTCGAAGACTGCTCTTGTGCATGAAATCTACTAAACCCCTCATCATAGAAGTCACAGAAAACTGTCCATCTGTCTCTGTAAGTCTGCAATGTTGCATCAAGTGAATCAAAATAATCTTCTTCATCTCGAATTGTGTGTCGCCAATGCAGGAGGTTGGAGTGGTCGAAGCTAGAAAGCAAAGGTTCGCATGCTGCACAGTTGTTTGGCGTCCAACCATAGGCCTCAACAAACCTGCTCATGTTGTTGGCGATGTGTGCACAGCCATTTGTAAAAACTGTCTGTGCACCGCCCTCCCTCACATGCCAGACTGCTGTGATGGCAGACCACCAGCATTGGCTGCCAATGGCCCAGCGAATGGCTCTAGGGATCTTGGTCGCTTCTGCTTCTTGTTTTCTGGGCTTTTTTCCTCTGCCATCGGTGCCGAGACTTCTGTTGGCGTAGAAGGGGCTTGCAAGTTGACTCCAAGAGATACAAGACAAGTCCTCAAGGTTGATTGCATCTGCTCCTCCATTAACTTCTCTTCCTCCTCTCCTTCGCTGGTGAGATCTTCGACCTGTGTTTGTGCCACAGGCTGTACATTTGTCGTCTGCGCCTGTGGTGTCGTCTTTGAAGTCAATCCTCGGATCGTATTCCTGTACATTTCGATATCGATCCTCGACTTGTTGATCACCTCTTGCAGGGCTGATTGTTGCTGACGATAATCTTGTAGTTGGCCTTTCCACACCTTGATGGCTTCGGTCATATGATCCGCCCATCTTTTGCGATGCGCTTTCTTTGCTTCCAGTGCATCTGACAGTGTTTTCTGGGCCTTGTCCATGGCAGTTGTAGTGGAATGCAGGCTCTTTGTCACCGTCCTTGCTGTCTCCTTTTCGACTCTCTCTATGAAGTCTTTCGAATCCTGTGGCATATTCACTCCATCTGGATACGCCTGCTTGAGCAGTTTCACTGCTTCTTGGTCTCTTGCAAGGGCTGTTGAGTTTGCATTTCCTGATCCTGTTGGTGCTGCAGAGTTTGTGCTGTCGGTTGAAGGCCATGGTGGTAGGGCTTTGGCCAGCGGCGCAAATGGAGATGCTGCCATTTTCTCTGCTGTCTTGCCTTTGCCCTTTCCCTTTCTGGCTCTTGGGCTGCGTGATCCATCTCCAGCCTGTTGCGCAAACCTGCTTCTGGATAAAGAGCGCTCTCTCCCAGTTCCATGAATCTTCCTGTCCATGCCATGGCTCTTCCCAATGCTCCCATGTCTCGTCGTGGTAAGCTTGGGGTTTTGGTTGTGTGCTGTGTCGCACACCTGTCGTCCAGTGTGACTTGCATAGCACACACTTGATAGCCACCTTTTTGTTTATTCTGTTGCATGTAGCACACCTCCAAGGATATAGTTCCTCGGCCTCGGTCATCTCGATGTGATGCTGGAGAAGGGTCAAAAATCGCCTGTCTCTGGAGTGATGACTGGACAGGATCTGCTTGATCCTCAGAAGTGCTTTCCTTCCAAGTACAGTATGTCCTGTTCGATGCAGAAACCAACTCCTTCTGGCTGATGATCTCCTCCTTCTCAATTTGCGTCTCAAATTCAAAACGTTTCGCGGAATCTTGTAAGATGTCAAAGGCAATCACAAAGATCAGCAAGATCAATAAGACCGAGCACATCAAATGCAGAATCCAATAATTCACCGAAGATAAATCAATCCGATGAAAAATTGTGCAGATGAAGTGCCGCTGAAAAATGTCCGGTGTCGGCCACCGCAGAGCCAGTCTAGAAATCGAGAATTGAAAATTGATCACCGATTGACAAGAGTTCAGCACAGTTAAGTACAGTGAAAGCAGTTGTCAATCCAAATAATCAAAATCGAAATTGATGTCCAAATTGAAGTCCAAAAAAGATACCAGCGCTTGACAGTTCAGTATCAATCCAGAAATTCGAAATGAATCCCACAAGCAAAAGTGTCAAATTCAAGGAACAAGTCGGACTTGAAAATGAGGTCAATGTCAGTGGGCACAGACAGGGCTTTAAAGGTTCACCCTAAACCTGAAAATCCGGTAAGGCCAAGAAACGAAGCGAAGTGATTAAACAAAACCAGATCACAAACGCGAAAATGGCTCGCGGGCAGCAGCAGGAAGCCCGCTCAGGTTCGGATACGGTCGAGGGGCAAAGTGGCTTCTATGCCAACTTGATTCAAACCTTCAAAAAAAACAATGAAAAAACAAAAGATCAATAGTCCTTATTTAGGTGACATTGCCAAAATTTAATATCACTTAAATAAAGACTATTAATCCTAGAATTTTGGAAAAAGCCAATAGTCCTTATTTAAGGTATATACCTTAAATAAGGACTATTGGAGGCTCTGGGTCAAAGTTCTATCCACAGACGGAAATGGTTAGCCAAAATTTGTTCAAGGTAGGTTTTGCTGAGCGTGCGTGTCTTTCTTGACTGAGTTTTCATGGGCTCATATTTGTGATCAAAATTCATCCATGTGAGCCAACACTTGGTATACATGCTTGAGACATTTGGACGCCATGCGAAAATATTTTCGCAAAAGCGATTAAACTGAGAAACGCAAAACAAAAACCACATCAAAGCAATGGTTGCAACCTACCCTAGAGTTAATAAAATTTTTGAGCCAGTCAAATTGATGCAAAATTCAAAGCCCGACTGTTAAATTTTACTTAGGTCGCCAAACTGATATTTTGTTTTTTACAAAAACTATAAAAGATAAACATCTCACAAGAATATTGCAACAATTACATTCTTCACAGATCAGTCTACACACGAATACTGCACATGTACTTGACCCAACTTTGGGCAAAGACAGTTCAAAACCATGTCATGAAAACATGTTACGAAAATACATTCCACATTTATGTGACAAGGTGGGGCTGGCAGGTTCCAAAGAAATAACCGATGCTTTTGAAAAGACAACAGGCCACGTGTAATCAAACCTCAGAAAATGAAGAAGACATCATGCAACCGAAACAAGGCCAAAGACCCCTTCATTTTAGTAAACCAGGTTGCTCAAAAATAGCCAACTGATTTGCTCATGCTGGTAGCTCATTTTTTCACGCTGCCGAATTGGACTATTTATTCACGTCGGTAAGGTATTTGTTTTTGAACCCGGATTGGGTCTATTATTGGTACGGAAATGCATGAATAGTAAACTTTGAAAATATCAGCCTTTCTCGTTCAACTGCGTACGTGTAGGCCGTTACGCAAATTCTTGTCACCAGCAAGTTTAGCGCCTATGGATGTTCAGGTTGCGTGATACATCTGTCGGAGGTGCAACTACATGTAATTTGACACGTGAACCAAGTCAAATGATCACAGGATGTCTCTAGACTTAGACGTTTGTTTTGCGCATGGGGACGCTCAGACATTTGTCTGACACTAAAACATGGTGACATCGCCCGTAAGGGGCCGTGCGTTTGTGATGATTCCAAATTCTGTCCAAGATGCAAAATCATTAAAAACTGTGGGTTTTCAACGATTTGGTAATAAATGTTGTGTGCAAACAGAGCACAAAACTGTGTAAGGGTCACCTCCAACATCAAATTTTGGATGTTTCGCTAGCATTTCGACACACTTTTCTCTTCGCAGCGGTCGATTCAAACTTTTTTTTCGCCATATTTATGAAAGGATGTTAAAGCGTAGTAAGATGATTCATAAGAAGGAATGATACAACGTAGTAAAATGATTTATGAGAAGGAATGTTACAACGTAGACANTATGAGAAGAAGTGTTAAAGCGTAGTAGGATGATTTGTAACAAATGATCTAGAAGAAGGAATGTTACAACGTAGTCAAAGGATGTATAAGAAGAAATGTGAAGACGTAGTAAGATGATTTATAAGAAGGAATGAAACAACGTAGTAAGATGAATTATGAGAAGGGATGTTACAACGTAGTAAGATGATCTTTGAAAAGAAGTGTTAAAGCGTAGTAAGATGATTTATGACAGGGATGTTACAAAGTAGTAACATAATCTATAAGAAGAACAGCAAGGAAACGCTATTGCAAACCCCCCCCACCCAACCCCAACCCAACCCCAAGGCAAGTATAAGACGTAGAGCAACAAAAGCTAATCTAAAAGAAGAACAGCAAGGAAACGCTATTGCAACCCCCCCCCACCCAACCCCAACCCAACCCCAAGGCAAGTATAAGACGTAGAGCAACAAAAGATAATCTATAAGAAGAACAGCAAGGAAACGCTATTGCANAAGTATACAACAAAAGATATGACATGTGAGGACAAAAAGAAGAGAAAAGCAAAATCGTCACGAACGCACGGCCCCTTATAGGCGATCCCACCTAAAACATGTCAACGCAAGAATGAGCCGTATATACATATCAAATATACCCATTGAAAAATATTCTGCGTACATATGACAGTATGTTCAAATACAAAACGGTACTGCACCTGTCAATATTACAAAATATCTCGCCCATGCTTGGCGAATGCCTGGCCCTGTTGACCAGTATAATTACAGCATGTGCAAATATGTCTCATCTGCCTGGTGCGCATTTGAAATTTGTGCGACATGTATCTAGCATATTCGGGGGTCTTGACCTCTCGGGCCTGCAGTTTGGGCCTGCCGCCGGCTTTCCAAGACTTACGAACCCACAAATCGGTCAAAAGCAGCGGGGCCAACTTAATGAAGAAGCGCATACATGTGAGGGGGAACCCAAAAGTTGCCAGGGAAAATTGACACACGGTGAAATCATTAATTTAACTTCATTTTCGGATACGTTGAGATCATCCCTGGAATATCAATCTCTCCCACAAGCATTGCCGGGTAGAGAACGTTAAACCAACGACCAGTCATATGGATCCAAAGCAGATGACTGGATGTTCCAAGGTTGCCGCCATACTTGTAGAACCCCTATTTGTGCCTGGATCCACTTTCATTCCTTTTTCATGTGCATGACGCCGATGAAGCACATCGCCGATGACATGGGATTATCTCCTATACATGGGTTCAATGTTTGTGAAAATTTCAAAGAATCCCTGACCTGCACTAGAAGTCGTCCAAGTCTCTTGAACGGAATGTACCCAGGGAAATGTTTGATTTGATTTTGCCGGGCCATGTTCCCTGCCGAGGCCCAACAGCGGCTTGTAGCAGTAAGTAGAGAGGCAGGTGGAAATCACAGTATGCCAGCACAGTGGACCACCACCAGAGGCAGGGTGTGACCATGTCAGAAAAGATTCGCATGGCCCAGCAAAGCCCTTGCAAGTTTCACACATGGTGCGCACAACTGTGCCCTCTCCGCAGCCCTGTCTTTCCCAGTTCAAAGGTTCCTGCCGCATTTCAATCTTTCAAGGGACACGCATAATTTGCAGATTGCCAATGTATATGTGTATTCCCGAAGGTGCGAACAAAGAATATCAATTGTCGAGTAGTGTCAGGCATTACAAGACGATGGCATGTGTCCGGGACATGTTCTACGTTCAAGGCCTGTTTAGCGGCGCTTTCAAGCAATGGGTCGAATGGATGGAGTGGTCTTCTATGCATGGTTTGGAGCACTTTCTAATTTACACCTTTGAAGGCACTGCTTTGGCTGCAAAAGATCTTATGACCCCTTATCTTGATGCCGGCATTGCAAGCAGGGTTCATTTCCAGTCGTTTCAAAAGCAGACCAGGGTTCGCTTCGGGCATCTTTTGAATGATTGCATTTACCGCGCCAAGAACCATGCAAAATGGCTCGCTTCAAGCGTGGATGTGGATGAGTATATGGTGTTTCCGGGGAAAGTGAAATATTTCGATTGGGATCACATCCTGCGAGAGCAAGGCATGGGTGCAAACGATGTCAAGTTTGCTAGCGTAAGATCGTTCCGCTTTTTTTTGATGAATCACAGCTGCGCGCCAACTATTTTACAAATACATGTTGCGGCAGCAAAATTGCATTTGGATGTTTCTTCTTTGTTTTACCTTGTTGTGGGTCCGGTCCTGCTCAATTTCCTTGAAGGAGTTTCGGAGGACAAGGTTGCCAGTCTTGAGCTTCGAAGGGTTCGTTTTGCACGAGCGCGTCCCGATTTCTTTGAGATTTCATCCGACCACCGGGAACCTACTATTGGTTTTGCTTGGTCGACTTGGCCGAAGCAAATCCTATATGTTGAGAACGTCTATCGAACCTCGATCCACAAGCTTAAACAGTTCAAGGCTGGCACTGCAACGATCAGAGTGGATACAAAGCTTGCAGTTGTCCAACACTACAGGCTTCCACATAAATGGGCGAACTATGAGAACTCTGACTTCAATGATCCAGAGGCCAACATGACAGATGACACTTTGGTGAAAGACATCCCTATGCTGAAAGCAGCCATTGCGAAACGTTTCAACCTTCCGACCGAAAATGTGCAGAGTTTTTTGACGAAGTTGGCGCAGAGGCGCCCGCCAGAGACAGAAGGAGTGGCACAGGGCGAAACGAAGACGAAGTCTGACGACGAAGATTCAGCAGTTTGATGCGGCACAGCTCAGCATCACAAACTTTTGGCGCGCATTGAAAAAAAGACGTTGGAAGTTGCCTTAAGAAACTTGCTTGCGCCGTGCGTGAGCCAGGCCAGTGCGCTGCGCACATGTGCCACTTCGCACTGCGCTCGTCACACTCAAGACTTCAAGTTAGAATAGCCCTTGCCCATCTTCCAGCTCACCAACACCCCAACAAAAACTCAAACAACCTCAAACCTCCAACCAGCAAAACAAACTCAAACAGTCACCAACCCACAAAAAACAAAACAACTTCCAACCAAACTACCAGCAAAATAAAATCCAAACAGTCTCAACACAACATCATGACAAAACCAAATCCAAACAACCTCAACATGACCAAAAACCATCAAAAAATCATCACAACCGAGAACCAGATTTTTTTCATTCCGCCGCATTGAGAGTACCTCGCGCGGTCACGCATTTTTTCCATTCACTCGCAGATGAGTCGATGCTCGTGCGACACTTGCAGCTCTCAAATTAAAGAAAAGTGAGGGCAGTCATCCCTGAAAGTCAGGCAAGAAGGAACCTGCTAGATCATTTGTACAGGCACATTCATACAGGTCCTTCAGCCACACGAATTCATCCCTCGACAGCTGTGTGCTGTGCACGGATCCAAAGTGATCCAGCCTGTACTTGATGCTGGTCAAGCTCGCATGCACAAGCGCTCTACAGAGCTTTGAGGGATACTCCTTGGCTGCTGCAGTGTGAAAAGCCCCATCTGCAGCCCTCCCTTTCAGAGGGCGACATGGGCGAATTGCCAAAGGATCTTCATGCGACCACAGCACATCTCGGACAAGGGTCGGAGGGCCCATGTTCAAGGATCGCAAGGTAGTAGGTTTCACTCCCTGACTCCCAAAACGCCATTGTTCGATTTGATGGGCATGTGCATCCGGCAGGTGCATAATCCAGCGGTCGTGGCATTCCGTACGCCAAACCGAAGCCCGATCTTCATCTGGATGAGCAGCAGGATGTTCCATCATAGAACCAGCTCCTGACAGGACTAGAGCTGTTTCAACCACCAAAGAGTGGAAAAGAAGTCTCGTCCCAATCATGACTTGGTACAGCTCGCGTGCTGAACGCTCAGCGATCAACCACGGCTGGGCAGCTGAGCGCAGTGGGCGCGGGTGTCGACCCTCTTTAAAAACCACGTGCCTTGTGGCACTGAAAGTTTCGCAGGGGGGGCCTGTCAGGCCAGATGCAAAGAGCCCTTTTCGAATGATACGCAGTAGGCGAGAGAACACTGGGCCACGATCCAAGTTTCCCTTCACGGCGTCAATGGCGGTGTCAACAGACAAAATGCGTACAACAAACCCAGAGATCTGATGCTGCATGCAATCCAGCCAAAAATGACAATCACCACGCCGTCTGCGTCCCGAAAAGAGATGCAGGATCCATATAACTGGCGGTCCATCTTCAAAGGTGATGGGCATCAGGGACAGAAATCAGTGGCTGGAGAATGGAATTAAAACAAGTTGTCTGAAACTGAACCGAATCAACAACCCGTTCATGATCCTTTGATCTTCTCACTTGATAATCCGGCGCCTCTTCCAAACTGGGAATGTACGCTCGATCCATGCGCCATTGCCATGCAAGCATGCAAGCAAACGTCCCAGTGGCGTGCCCAAAAACAAGCCAATAAGATCATGACGAAGTCGTTGAAATGCTGGAACAGGGAGATGAGGAAAACGCCGATAGACAAGTAGTCGATCAATCCAAAGACATAGCGCCCAGAGCTCGGCATCGTCATCATCAACATACGTGGCCAGCTGATACACAATCGCATCTGTGACAATGCAAAAGTCGAAGGTACCCAGGCGACAAGACATTCATCAGCAAAGCGAGCGACATCACGCTGAAGTGTAGGATCGAGGTGCTCAGGATATTGAGCATCGTTCCAGGCCGTGCGCAAAATCTCATCAGCATCAGCTCGGCTAGCAGCTCCACATTCCGCAGGAGATTGGAATGTGGAAGCCACAGTCACCGCAGGAAGGCGAGCTTGTCCACGTAGATCTTCAGGCACCGCAAAAGAGCACGCCTCCTGCAGAGGAGCAACCCGCCAGGTCAACTGTGCGTAGCATCCATCAGGTTGCCGTCGAGAAAGACGCAAATGCTGCTGCATACGCGCTGTTGTCCAGAAACACGTCTGACATGCCACGCAGGTATCAGAGAACACGAAGCGTCGTTCATCTGAAACAACCTGATGAGCTGTCCAAAGGTGAGCCTGCAACTTCTGGGTGGTGTCGAACTGGCGGTCGCACCAAACACAGTCCAGCAAGTCATCGTGTGTATCAGGCATGCCTGGAGAAGGAGACGCCAACTGCACACCACCCTGGGTCAATGTGTCACGTAATTGTTTGTGGAGTTGAAGAGCATCACCCAACACATGAGCCTGTAGCAGGGATTTGCGGTATAAACGTCGCACTCGTTGGGGTCCTCGACCACGATGGATGGACAGCCATTCAAGGATCTTTTCAGGTGAGTCATCCTGCAGGGAGACAGGACAGAAGTCCGCATCCATAGTAGCCAGCCATTGGAGCCCCAGACGCAACGCATGGAACCAGCTATTCGACAAGTCAAGGTCACATAGTCAAGGAGCCACAGAGGTCACATAGTCAAGGAGCAGCATAGGTCCCGCTTGAACACAGTGAAACGCATATAGCAACCGAGCTTTGGCCAAACGCAATGCTAAGGAGGGCAGCTTCCACTGACACTGCAGCTCAAAGTCTGTATGCTGACCAGGTGTCCAAAAGCCATCATTGACAATGGATCGCTGCCAAGTCATGATACAAGCATGGAGGCTGTCAAATTGTCGCTTGGGCAACACATTCCAGTTACCGGCGCCATGGAGAAGAACAGGAATGATCAGCGCCTCGAACAACTTGAGACGTGTAGCAACATCCACGTTCCGATTGCCCAAAATGCCACGACGAACCAAGCGATAAGCTTTGGTAGCCCGACTCCGTCGATGAGCGATCTCTTTGGCAAGGGTGCCGTCATCCGCAAAGATTGTGCCCAGATGCTCATAAGAATCAACACACTGCAGATGAGACATGAGAGTGGGCAAAGGGATGCGTCCCAAGCGCTCAACAAACAGCGAAGAGCGACACGAAGTGGCATCAGCACCTCGAAGAGTCAACACGGCTTCAGTTTTTCGAGCACTAAGATTCAAGGTCAACCCATGCCGTCGAAAGACTGCAACAGTGGCTTCGGTAACTTGGGCAATGACATCCTCCAAATCAGAGCAACGCTCAGTGATGAGGGGTATCGCAACATCATCAACCCATGTCACTGGAGGGGCAGGCAGTTCAAACCGGAGAAGCCCTGCATGGAGCAAGGGAATGCCAGACAAGACTTCGTGCAGATCATGGAGAACCTGAACCATCATGGCGTTGAAGGCGACATCTGCTAAAGGACTGCCGGGTCTGCTGCCTCGAGAGGTACGGTATGTATCAGCACCTTCCGTCAACCCAAACCATGTGTGGTCATGAGCATCTTGTCGGAGCTTGCGCTCACACAGAGGTACATCTCGAAGAAACGCAGATGAAGTGCGTGTAATCTCCGCTGCGATAGCATCAGGATCACAGTCTGCATTGCGCAAAATTTGACAAAGATGATCCGGAAAGGAAGAAGAGCCACCAAAGAGAAGCCGACGCAACATACAGTGGAAAGCACTTTTCACATCCAGAAAGAGGACCGCTGAGGGTAGACGTAAACTTTTAGCTCTATCCTGTAAGGAGCGGAGATAGTGCGTAGCAAACATCGTCGAGCAGCCAGGGAACCCTCCCATTTGGAGTGGATGCCGCCAGGACATCAATGAGGGCAAGAATCTTTGGCGCAGCAACGAATGCGCAATTTTGCCAAGAACGTCGATCAACATAATCCCACGCATGTTGGACACCTGATAGCTATGCACCTTCTTACTGATCGAGTGAATGATACCACCTTTAAATTGAAGTGGTTCATGTCCTGTGAGCCACATCTTTAATCATGAGCTGGCAAACAGCATCAGAAAACATTGGGCCAGCTTCACGGATGGGGCCAGGTTTGAGACCATCAACACCAGGTGCTCGATTGGCAGAAATCTGCTGAAGGCGATGCTCAATATCAATGCGAGTCGGAATCTGATCAAGCCGTATCACAAGAGGAAGATCTTCACTCTGAGATGCTTGCATTCGATGACATTCTTCAAGGAGATCAGCATAAGGAACGGCAGCTCCACCTTCAAGAGCGCAATAGTGTTCTGCTTGTTGTGCAGCAGTAGGGCCAAGACATCTCAAGTTGTGCTGTCTGCGGTTTTTCCACTTTGGCAGCAATGGCTTGATGGCATCCCAGATGCGATGAAACCCTGTCTGAGCTACACGTCCAGTTTCCTCCGCCAAGTCTTGGAAAAAGATGCGATCATCTCGTCGAACAGCAGAGCAAACTTGAAGAGAAGCAACACGATAATGCTCTTCGGCAAAGGCCAAATTCGAAAAGAGGGAAGTAATGGTCCCGCGGTCATCTGATTGCGACAGATGTGGAGCACGTAGGCCATCAAAGATGCGTCGAAGGCAATATTGCCTCCAATCGAGCCGAACTCTTCGTAACCGACGGAGCCGTTGCTTCTTGATACGAATCAATTCCAAAGTTTCGTCAGTGAGATGCTTCTTGCGCAAGCGATCACGTGATGAAACAGGAACGTTGGCTTCAAAGTTGATCTGCATCAGAGCAGCATGGGTGTGGACATCATCATGCCAAACAGGTTGTCGTCCTTGAACAGAAGCAACCCGCTCATGCTCAGAGTCTTTCGAGAACAGCATTGGCAGAGTAACATCAGCACACACGCACTCATGATCAGAACGCGCCAGAGAGAGATCAATGTTGGTGTCAATCCAAGTGCAAGCATGTTCCATAGAGACATTGGTGGAGAGGCCCACATAATCCAATCTACCAACTCCTTGTGAAGCATGTGTCCACGTAAAGTGCGAGCCGTGATGAGCAGATTCAAAAGTTTGCGGGAGCCACAGATTGTGATGAACAAGCCATTCGTGGAAATGGGCCCCTTTGACGTTCTCGTCCTCAGCACCAAAAGATTCCACAGATGGAGTCACAACAGACCCAAGCCGACTGATGGCATCACATAGCAAAATCCATGTCCATGAAGCAAAGCTAGAAGGAATGAGCGAGGAAGTCAAAGTCCACCACGCAGCAAGCTCTTCAGCACGGTCATGACAAGGGGCATGTAGAACCAGAAGCAGGAGACGTAGGTGCGCATGTCGGAGACAAACAATCAATCGACGCTCATCTCCATGCAAGATGCGAAGGTGTTCAGTAGCAAGAGAGATAGCAGCATCCCCTGCCTTGATCTTTTTGGCAATCCACAATTGAACTCCGCCATGTCCTTGCTGAGTGGCACTGGAGGAAAGGATGTGAAAGTGGCCGAAGTCAACATAGCCCTGTCGATGACACCTTGTTTCTTGCAATCCCACGCAATGAAGACCCGAGGATCGAAATTGAGTTTCCAATGATTCAGCTCTGGCACCCAGAAAGGAAGATGCATGAGATTGTGCAGGATACAACGTAAGGACATTGGCTGTAGCCACACGCAGAGTTATGGTCTCGGCATATGCGGGTGGTGAATGGTGCCGTTGTTGTCGTCTCATCCATGGTTGGAGCAACAAGTCTGGGGCAGATGTCAACGGCGCCCTGGTGTTGAATTTCCATTGCAATCCGTGGAGAAGAGGAGCATCAGGTCGCCCCTGAAGGGAGCGTTCAGACAGCCACAGCCATTGAACTGAATGGAGATCATCACCTTCAAAAGTGCTCGCACAAATGATGTCACAAAGGTCATGAGTGTGAACGGCAGAACGTACAGCTTGTACTGATACAGCATCTGCAAGATCTTTCCAAGGATCACCCGAGTGTCCACGCACATGCTGCCACTCGAGGGTCACATAGGTCAGCTGTTCAAGCCAGAGTGACAGAGATCGCACAATGTGCGTGAGGTCTTGGTTGAGAGTGGACAAACATTTGCCCTGCGCAGCATTTCCTGCATACACACTATCATAATGAAACACAATCGGAAACGTGTCATAGTGAGCCTGGTGAACCAGGGCGCAAGCCCATCGCAATGCAAGAAGAATGGCGGTTGCTTCTGCTCGAGGGGCCGATGGTGCTCCAGAACAGGCAGTGGTTTGATAGCCTCCAAAGCGGGAACCAGCTGTTGTCTGAACCACAAGTACAGCGCCAGCTGCAGCTGCGTCACGTGAAGGAAGAAAAGATCCATCAGTGTAAAAATCAAACTGAACTGGAGCTTCAAAAGTCCATGGAGGAGTCTGCTCTAAAGCTTCTTTGGTGCTCGCAGGACACCAGTCTGAGGCGATGTGTGCAGAAGACCACCAAGAGCAGTGAAGGAGGATCTGATTTCGCAAATAGTGAATGCGGCTGCAATCAATCATGGTCCAGCTTGGTTCAGGAAGAAGGGGCGCCAAACAAAGTGTCCTTGATGAGGTACACGACGAGAGAGAGCCTGCAAAAGAATCAACAACTCGGGGCTGCTGTGCGTGAGCCACCACATCAGCTATTAGGCGCTCCCGAGAGTTGCCACTCAGTGAATTTCCGATGCGAACAAGCTGAGTACGGAGTTGGATGAGACTTTGCGAAAGAGATAGCCCATCCTCTTCCGGAGCAGCATCAGAGGGTTGAGGATTCTCAAGTTGCGGTCTTTGAATCTCAATGACAATGTTTCCCCATGGCTAACTCGGACAGTATGTCGGGCAGGCCAAATCAATCGATCTCGACGAATCATAGTCGGATTGTGCAGCAGAGGACCCGGAATGGGAAATAAGTCCACGAGATCAGATGAAGAGAGCCGATCATTGCCACAAACAGCAACATGGTAGGGATCAAGTGCAGGACCACCATGCAAAAGAGCTGTCATGAGGAGAGCAGCTTGAGCTTCTTGCGGTTCCTGAAGGAAAATGACATGACCCACATAGGATTGCAGTGGCGAATTGATGGGCGAAGGGTCCACCCAAAAGAGATCGAAAGGGAGACGTAGATCTAGACGGTCATCCCAGATGTCTGTAATGCTGCGTTGCCATGAGGATGCGTCTGATCGTAGTCGCACAGTACGAGGGTGCTGACATCTCGGTGCTCTGATCTTCAAATGCCAAGTTTGTAGGTAAGCAACCGGACTTTCATCTTCACGTTCAACAAATGAAAGATCAGCAAACGCTCTATGAAGATCTTGAGCCCATCCAGGGGAGAGAATTGCCATGACAGAAGGGAAAGGCATAGGGCCCAGTCCTGCCATGTATTGCAGTCGATCTCGTAGATGTGGATCATCAAGGTCATTCATGTCGGTGAAGTTGCTGTCCTGCCTTCGATGAATTCAAAATCTGAAGGCATGTCCATGGCGAGCGATCACACGCTCATGGGGCAGTAGCTGACGATTGCCAACCCAAAGGGCGCAGACGTTTGATGGTGCCTCAGGCGGGCAATCTTCGATCGCATCTATGATCGAACGCATGGCATGCAGATCGATTCTATCTGACATGACGACTGCAAGCGAGTGCTCCATGCCACGGTCGTACCCATTGTCGTAGACGGAGACAACAATCGAACGTTGAAACCTTTCGGGCCTTTGAACGAGAATGAGCTGGCCTATGGTTTGAGAAGCCGAATCTTCAGGAACTTGAATGTTCTCGGTGTTTGCTATGGTTTGCTAAGCACTTAGCCTACATAGGCTAAGGGATAGCATCTTTGCTATCCACTTGCTAAGCCTGTAGCTNAAGTGGATAGCTGCCAAAATCTCAAAAAAGCTATCCTAGCTAAGTGGATAGCTAAGTGGATAGCTAAGTGGATAGCTAAGTGGATAGCACATAAATTTTATATGAATTTTAAGTCCCAAATCAGAAATATTNATCCTAGCTAAGTGGATAGCTAAGTGGATAGCTAAGTGGATAGCTAAGTGGATAGCACATAAATTTTATATGAATTTTAAGTCCCAAATCAGAAATATTTAGAAAAAAAATATTCAGTTTTCCAACCATCTGGATTTTTTTCAGTTGCTAATTTCAGATGCCAAACATAATGCACTTAAATTTTTTTCCCATGTTAAACAACAACCACCAAAACCATGTTGAGATTTTTTTTGCCACATCCTCCATAATCAACAAAAAAACTGTTGAACACCATTGATGCCTGAGTTTTCACTTGAAGTGTATTCACAGTTTGAACCATA
>BGPT01002656.1:165-29891 GCA_003297045.1 Symbiodinium sp. clade C Y103
AGTAGTGCGCATCTTTGAACATCAGTTGCAGTTATGTATGATATTGTCATCAGTTGTGGCATCAAAGATAAATACATCTTTATGCCAAGGGGGCGTGTTCACATACATGCATCCTTATGTACATCATGCTGTGTACATCAGAGACACATCCAAGTGTCTGGGACATCTGGGCTCATCAGGGCCCTTGAGCTGTCATCGAGTGACATCGAAAAGTGTGAGAGCCAACTGCCTGCATCCAACAAAACATCCAGTTGGAGTTTAACACATCCATCCATCCATCCATCCATCTATCTCGATCTATCATGATCTATCTCTATTTCTATATGGGGGTTTCCATAAATGGGGGTACCACTAAATGGATGGTTTATACCGGAAAACCCTATAAAAAACATGGATGATTTGGGGGTACCCCCCATTTTGGGAAACCCCCATATGTCTCCAGATGCATAGTATACACTCTTACTACACATACTTGTTGAAGATGGGTTAAAACCACCATAGCAGCACAGGCTTTCCAGTTGTGAGGCCTTCCTGCCATTTCGTGTCCTCATCCTCCGATCAGGTCAAAGCAGAAGGTGTCAAGTCGGAAGCAAAAGCAGGTGGACCTCAGATGAACCAAGAATGAGTGGCGGTATTAAGAAGTACCGTGCATATATAATATAATATTATAATATTATGTATATATATATATATATATACACGAATCTATATGTGTTGTTTGAGAATTTTCCGATAGATGCATGTTGATTGAATAGTTGTTTCCCAGTCAATGCATATATGCAAGTTCAGACACATTTGATTTGAACCAATCAATATAGATAGTCTCATGGGGGTGCAGGCACCCATGTTCCTGGGGGCGTTTCCCGATTTGCTACGGTAGTAGCCATGGCCATGTCAAAAAAAAATGTTTCTTTGAAGGTGCTTCTGCCATTCAGGAACTTCCTAATCACCATGACTGCATCAGACTACACCAGTGAAACCCAATTTCTGGAGAGCTTCAGAGAAAGCACGCCCCAATACGTCCAAGATTCCGCATGAACATCTGTAGAAGGTTGCGCGGGTTCGATGTATGTGGGATTTGAGCATGTACATGCTATAGAGGCTACGGCTATAGGTAGTAATTTCATTCAGCAACAACCATGGTGCCCATTTGATAGCGTTCTCAACGATTAAAACCAATTGGCACGTGTAGGTTCCAGCTTTTTGATGTGGGTTATCCCAGAAACACGAGACAACCCTAGAATCCAACACTTGCTCATCATTTTCCCCTATCCAAATTGCTGTATCATATATATTGATAATAATATATTTCTGGAAATTTCACCACATTTGTCCACATGCATATGATATCTGTGATATCCATTGACTCCACATGTGTAAAGATATATATACTGTATATATATGTATGTACATGTCATACACGCCCTATTCTGCCCCCATCCCCATTTTTGGCTGGTGCTTTCCAATGATTGTCCAACCCCAATTCGCAACAACCAGATCCGCAGGTGGACAGCGACGAAGCCGAAGCCACGCCGCGGGCAGCGCGGGCCGCAGAGCCTAGATCCAGGTGCTGCTGCAGTCCGCATGGCTGGGGTGGTGGGAGTTGGGCTGATTTGTGTGGTTACCTTCTGGTGTCATTAAAGATGACTGACTGCGTATCTTTATTTATATATATATATACACATAATATATATATATACATATATAATCCTTTCCCCCTAATACTAAATCCCTTCCCGCCTAAATAGTAAACACCTCGGGTAGTTTTTTCTTACTAGGGGTATTTAATATTAGGGGACCCCTAATAATAAATCAAAACTATTTCTTTCGATTTCAAAATCAATCAATTTCCTTTTCAAAATCCAATTAAAGAATTGCCAAAAATTGGATTTCGAAGGTTCCCCTAATATTAAATTAAAACCTTATTTAAAAAAGACTAACATTTTTGGTTTTGACTGACGGACCCTAATAAAATCACCGCGGGGTTGACTAGTTTTTATTATTAGGGGGTGAAACCCTAAAATTACACCTTATTTTTTTATTGTTTTCTTAAGGGGATCAATTAAAAGTCAAATCGGCCAACCTCAATGTTTCCGAAATTGAAGACGCGGGTTAGTAATAGGGGGAAGGGGTTATACATATGCACATATGGTGATATATATATATAATACATGTATACAATTCATGTTTTTTTTTAATGATTTTATATGGTGATATGGCTAGCCATTGAAAGTCTTAAAGGGATATCATGGGATAATCATGATTTAATGGGAAGAATATGGGATAGAACTAACAAAATTGGGATAATTACAATGAGACAAACTGGGCTGTCTCAATACGAAATCATTGGACAATCACCCAAAACTGGGGACGGGATATCACTAAACAGTCACTAACTATCAACCCATTTTTTCGAGACCCATAGTATTCATGTACCTAAATTAAGGTCACGCGGTATTTAGACTTGGGGCAAAATGGTCATTGTCTCTTTATTCCAGGGGGGGTTCAAAATCAGGCCGCCTGCAAAGCTGCGCCTACGCCTCATTTTTTGCACCTCATCATATATGGTCTTATACCAAATTGGCCAGCTCGCAAGAAAATTGGCGTGGCTGCGAAAGTGGAAGCGCCACACGTATGAGTACGTGTACGTTGCGACACGTGCATTGAACTGCCTTGCCAATTTGTTGTGGAGGCAACTTGCAAATCCCACCCCCTCGTGAAGCAACTTGAACTGAACGTTAACATCCCACCCCACCCATCATCACCATAGCATCAACATTGAAAGCAACTCCAACTGAACGTTAACATCCCACCCCACCCCACCCCAACCCACCCTACACCACAACATAAAAGGGTCATATTCACACATAAACCAAACATAGGCGCAACATAATTTTGAAAAAAATGACTAAAACCTGCGACACATGAAGAAAAATGCAAATAACCATCAGGCAAAATATCAACACACCTCCTAATTAAAGGATGTAATCTAATAACTAAAGCTAATAATATCCCGATAAGTCGGGATACAATGGAATATTGAAGGACTATCCTCTGGTGTCATCAAACGTGGCTAGATGGGAAAATCCCCTTTTATAAATAGATAAATAGTTCATTTTCCAGCCAGCCACGTTTGATTACCAGAGCTCACAAGTTGGGATATAACATGGTATAACTCCTATATAAATATATATTATATGCTATATATGTATACAACTATGGTGTTTAAACCATTTCACTTATGGGTTCAAGATCCACTTACCAGATTCTATATGAACACCAGGAGTTTCCAGTCTCCAACATGTTTCTAATACATACGATATGGGCCGCGTTATAAATTGGTTTGTAAACCACATTCACTAGTTCGTTATCAGATGTTTTAAGTATCAAAAACCGTAGCCCTAAGGCTCCAAACACCTTCTGCATCTGGGGCTGGTTTTTGAGGCCTAGTTTCACCTTCTCGGAGGCTATTTGGAGCACTAGGCTTGGCAAAAATGATATTGAAACACAATTTATCCATTAACTATCCATTAGCTATCCATTTCCTATCCATTAATTATTATCCATTAATTATCCATCAATTATCCATCAATTATCCATTAATTATAGCAAAAATCAGCCTTGGCAAAAATGATATTGAAACACAATTTATCCATGAACTATCCATTTTTGTTGGCAAAACTCAGCCTTTTCCCCCACCCTTACAGGTTCTCTGCGCCATGGCCGGTTCCAGGCCATCCGAAGCCGCTTCCACCGGTTCCACGGATCCTGGTTCCGCTGCTTCTGTGACTCGAATGACTTGTTTTTCAGTGGGGGGAGATGGGGATGGGTCCCATTTTTTTTAACATGATGTACCATCTGAGGTTGTAAAACACCTTGAGATGAATGAACATGGTTCATGCTTTACCCTCTGGTAAACGTTTACGGTTAGCTATTGAAAATGGCCTAGAAATTTCGTGGATTTTTCCATTAAAAGCATGGTGTCTATAGTTATGTAAACGTTTACCAGAGGGTAGATGATAATCTGGGACCCATGAAATGTTGATGTTAAACAATACCATAGAGGTTAAACAATATGAAATGTAAAAACAACTATCATAGATGTTTAACAATACCAAACATCAACATTTAATACAAACCATCTATGATTGTAGATTGTAGATCATGATGTTTGGGATGATTGATTCTAGAGTCAATGTGGGACCAATAGATGTTAATAATGGGTGCAATGATCATAGATTAAAATAGGATTATGGTCAATGATTATATGAGAATCACGTTCGGTATCATCTATGATCGTCGATAATTATGTGATCATGACATGGGGATGAAACGAATCTAATAGTCAATACTTCTGAGAATCAAAACGTGGCAATTGAACATCCTCCATTGGTGATTTTCCCATTTAAACCCCCATTTCAATTGGACTTTCCATTGCCACGTTTGATACCAGAGTGTCCCCCTGGGCCTCGAAAATATCTCAATCAGTCCAATACTAAACCGGGTAAATTCTGCGAGGTGTCTATCAATGGGTTGGAGACTGGGGGACTATGTACATCAAATACCCTCTGGTAATTTATCATAGCCATAGAAGCCATGAAACCATGGCCCATTTATAGATGATAAACATGGTGATTTACCTATCAAAGATGGTGGTTTTCCATGGCCATGTTAAATAACCAGAAGGTATATAGATATTCGTGGGGTTGCAATTGCAAAAACCTGTGGGAAACATGGAAGAATTGAATTGATTGGGGCCGTACGGTCAGAATTGACTGTTCTGAAAACACGGTTTGCATGTAAAAAAAATGCATAAGGATACATGTTTCTTGATCCACAACAAAAAGTTTGACACTTCCAGGAATTCAGGATACACCAAACATGTTCCCCCTCATCAAGCTAGCATATTGTACTTCCCATCTTGTGCGATAATTTTCACCTCTGAGGCCACTAAAGCCTAGTTGTAAAGCAACTTAGTTTACGAACTGGGGCCCCACATTGTAGGATTTCCGCATCCACAAGCACCAGGTGGTTTGTCACCCATCTTTCTTCACCCAGGTAGATCAGAGAAGAGGTGACGATCGGGATGGGTTATGTTTGGTGATTTCATGGCTGACCTATTCCTGAAAAATGACAACAAGTACTGGGCAAAGCATCAATTTTCCTGACAGAAGTTGATAGTGTCCTGCTAAAATCTATTTTTTGGGGAGGTTGCTGTAGTTCCAGATTGAATATTGTCCAAATTTGTTGCAAGGTTCTTTTATTTGTAGACCTCAACCTCTTGAAAAGAACTTATCAAAAGCACGCGTTGCCACGTGGCCAGAAAATATCCATGTACTGCTTCTACAAAGCAGGTCAGTTTGGGTTGTTGTTTAATTCATTTGCCCTATGCTACCTGTGCATTCTTGTCTACAATTCGCTTGCAGCCTGGAGGTATGATACGTAAATGATATCTTATGCACACCCTATGGATCCAGATACTTCCTGAGAAGGGACTTTGACTTTGCCCCCCAAATCATACCCAAAATTCTTCCTCACAAGGCGCTTGGATCCAGATCCATATATAGATATTTCAAAATCAATTAAATCTCAATTTAAAACGCAATTAATACGTTGCAAAAAATTGGATTTCGAAGCGGACCCCTAATAGTAAGAGCCAGACCTTAATATTAAAAACTATTTTTCTCGATTTCAAAATCAATTAAATCTCAATTTAAAACGCAATTAATACGTTGCAAAAAATTGGATTTCGAANCCCCTAATACTAAGCACCCCGGGGTGAACTAGTTTTTAGTATTAGGGGGTAGAACCCACAAATGATAGGTTTATTTTTAAATTGTTTTCTAAAGGGGATTAATTAAAAGTCAAATTGGCCAACCACAAATTTCCCAAAATTGGAGATGGACCCTAGTTTTTAGTATTTGGGGTACGTTTAGTAATAGAGGGAAGGGATTNTAAAAGTCAAATTGGCCAACCACAAATTTCCCAAAATTGGAGATGGACCCTAGTTTTTAGTATTTGGGGTACGTTTAGTAATAGAGGGAAGGGATTACACACAATATGGTACACATATATACAAATATACAATATAATACATACATATATATATATATACAGCATAACAACGAGATCCCTTACAAGAAGTGGAGCTTAGCATAATCTGCCGCAGGAATTTCTCAACTTGGACCAACGCCAATGTCAGGTTCCCAACGGGAGACTGCTGATCCCCCACAGGCGGGAGAATGCTGCGGTGCAGCATCTTGGGAATACAGCTGAAACTTCAACAATAGCAAACAATTTGGATAGATTGTAGCACTACACTTTGGTTACTTTTTGGCCTCGGGACTAGATGGGTTTAGCATTTCTCCCAGTCGAATTTGAAAACTCGTTAAAGTCATTTTGGCTCCTTTATCTTTGAAGTCAATTTTCAAACATCTTTTTCAAGGATATTTTCACAGAACCTTGAAGTCGCAGGTGCAGGAAAGGATGTGGGGTTTGTAGGATGAAGATTTTGATCTGACAGACAGTGAATTGTTGATTTGTGTCAGCCTGTCGAGTGGATGAATGTTGATCAGCAGGCGCAAGAAGTAGCGGATGCAGAGGAAGCTGAAGGATGTCAGGGTCTTGGACCCGAGGAGTTGAGATTCTGGCGATCGCCATGAGATGAGGGAGTGGTAAAGTAGGATCAAACATGAAAATAGATGAGAGTAGTTGATCGCATGCAATTTCATTTGAGACACCATCTGTGTTTGGGCGTGTTTGTCAACCATATTACTGCATGAGAGGACTTGACTGGAATTGGATCGATTCAATGAGAATTCAAATGTTCGCGCGTCGAAATGCTCTGCGGGGATTGGTTTTATAGATTACATTGATCATCACGTGATGCCATCACGCATCATACATTCCATACCAACCAACACAATACAAATAGACAAAACCGTACAGTGCAATACACTACAATACACTACAATACACTACAATGCAGTACAATACAGTACAATGCAGTGCAATACATTACAATGCAGTACAATGCAGTACAATGTAGTGCAATGCAGTACAATTCAACGCAATAGATGACATGCATTGACGCATGCACGCATACATGAGTACATACAGCGCATGAGTACATACAGACAGATAGTCCCTTTGACATATGTTTTACCGTGCAGACAATTTGGCTGATGAAACGTGAACCATACAATCCACACAACACGTCCATTCAGAACCATTCATGAAATTCAGATAATAAGATGGTGAAACATGTAAAACTGATGACTGACACACAAATAGATGACATGAATGGACGTACATTGAGTATGTCGATTGAGTGCACAGATTGGGTGCAACTCGGTTGAGACACTGAGTGGCCCATCTGATGAGATCACGATGAAAGCTTTGACTTGTCCTCAAATCAGAAGTTTATCAAGTTTCACCAGGTTCATTTCCTCAAATCATCTCAAAACGTTTCCCAGTTTCCCAAAGATGATTTCCATCTCACCCCAACAAGAGATGCCTGGGCGTTCGGCGTTCGGCTTCAGGCAGAACCATCATCCTGGCAGCCCAGCACGGCCGCCTCGCTGCGGTCCGCCACTTCCTCCGGACGCAGCCGGGCGCGGCCGCGTCGAAGGACGCCTTGGGCTTCACCGCGCTGCACCGCGCGGCGCGCCACGGCCACCCGGAGATCTGCCGCGTGCTGCTGGCGGCGGGCGCGGAGCTGGACGCCTGGGACGACAGGGAAGGCCCCTCGATTTGGAGACGGTGAGTACGATGCTTTGGGCAGGGCAGGTTGGGCTGTAAGATTTTGAAATGAACATGTGAGAGTTGATTGATCACTCAAATGCGCAAGAAGCATAGTGGGTTTAGATGGTTTTGGTGGCTTGAGTTGAAGAATTGATTGTTGGAGCTTTGAATTTGTCTAAAATGTGCCTATATTATCATAGTGCGGTGCAAGGGATTTAAATTCTTGTAGTATGAGATGACACTGATGCTGCCATAAATCTGCGGCTTTATGGTTTTGAGATGTTGGCTTTGGGGAGCGTCGCAGATGGAGCACCGTGCAGAGAGACCTCGGGGAAGATCTCTGGAAGGAGTTTTCCATGCAACATACATGAGAAGAAGAGCGATGTTTCTAGATTTCCAGGACAGCTCAGAGAAACTATAGATACAATCTTTACATCTAGATTCAGAAGAAGATGCTTCGCAGCTGGAGACAATGGATAACAGCATTCCCAAGAACATGTTGATCATTAAAGAATGACACGAATGGCTTGACAGAAAGGACGCTAGTCGCGGAAGTCAATGTCAGTGGATGGTAACCGGATCAAACATTTCATGAAAATTGGTTGATTGCGTCGAATCCATGAGCATGCACAGTGCACAAACAAAGTGCACATGCAGCCTAAAAGATTAAATTCATATGCTGCACAATGCACCATGTGTAATAAACTGGCTATGACATGCTCAACCGAACCTGCTTTGTGGACAACCTGATGCTGAACTTGCCTTCCATATATGATTGTGGGATGAAGTGGCCTGTTGGTTTCCTCCGACCTTTGAATGCAGCAAAAGGGGACGTGAGCACACGCATGTTCTGTTCTTATTGTTCCAGAAAAGTCGTTAGTAATAAATACAAGGAGAAATTGTGGATGCACATTGGACATCTTTACAAGAAGTACGCTTCTCAAGGACGCTTTGTGTTTCCTTTTCGGGCGGTGTTGACCTTCCTCTTGATACACCTGGTTTCCACATGTTTTGAGGGCTCTCCGCAGATTGTACCTGCAACCTTTGGCCTTTGTTCCTCGCTTGTTTTCTGCTTCCGAGATGAAACCTGAGCCTACCTGACAGACGCAAGCATAGGCGTTGATTGCATTTCTTCTGCAAAGCTGGGGTGGAGGATGTTGCGGCAAGAGTTTCTACCCTCTGGTAAACTAACATAACTATGGAAAATCACCATTTTAATGGGAAAATCATGGAAAATCCACGATATTTCTATGGCCATTTTCAATAGTTATGTATATAAACGTTTACCAGAGGGTAACCCTGGTGATGCTTCAGCCATGCGCCTTGACCTCAGGCCGGACGCCCTTGGATCTTGCAAGACAAGCGGGGCGAGCTGAAACCGTGAGGCTCCTTGAGGACGCCGAATCTTGGCTGCACGAACCAACAAGAGCAGGTCCCACTAAATCTGTCAAGTGCTGTCAAGGTTTGGGTGAATCCATTTACACATATTTACACACCAACATTTGAGATTTGAAGGAATGGGTGTAGAATATCTTGCAGTGGCATGGATTCTTGCTGAATTTTCTCTCCTGCAGCTCATGCCGGCTCATGGATTACGCGCTCAAGAGCTGCAGCCAATCTAGCTGCCGGATCAAAACTTAGATGCAAAAAGTCATGCCTTTACCGACCATTCACCAAGCATCGCCTGCAGTACTGAGAGCGGTTCATGCACCCAGACCCTGTGGAATACTTCGACCCGACTTTACGGTTACAACTCGTCTCCAGGGGCTGGATAAAAGCCCAGTTATTGTTCAGTAACGTAGGACACGAAAGGCCACAAGATTGCTTGCTAATTTCATGTCTTGCTAAATCACTTCGCCCAAGAGCAACACGCTCTAGGGGTATAGTGTCCCCCAGTCTGCATTCAAGTCATATCCATTCATATCCGCATTCCTTTCGGTTCTGTCCTGTTGTGTCCATTATCTCATTCCATCTCAGTGTTTTGATTGGAGAAGTTCCGCTGCTTTTTGCTGCAGTAAACTTGCGAACGGCCGAGGAGCGGAAGCGGCGGAAAGCTGCGAGGGGACCGGGGCAAGCTGCAGCGCATCAGGCTGGGAGACGTTGGCAGTGGCCACTTCACACCGAGGATGTGGCAGCCCATGCCAATGTTAGAATCAAAGAATTTCACTGGCGGAAAGGGAAGATCATTGTGGGAAGAACACATCCAATATCATGCAATTCTATAGTGTACACCGAGATGGACTCTTGAGGGTGACAAGGTTCTTGTGACTCTGTTGGACATGATTTGAATTGTGCTTGGTACGTTTTTGGTTGGTCAAATTGTTAAATCCTCATGATTCTGATGCAACTTTCCCACAGGGGCATCGAACAAACCAGCTTATTTCCTCAATAAAACACCACAATCTTGAAGTGAATGTTTGGATAAAGATCCCAAGGATCCCCAGGCCGTGTGTTCCAAGCCTTCCAATTTATCTCAACTGATGACAGTGTTGACCCTCCATCAACTCATAGTTTGCCCTCGTTCTGGATATGCCATGTACAATGAGAATCCCGTTGCCCTACTATTGAAAATGGATTGGTTAATGGGAAAATTTACAGGATACCTCTATATTTCATGGTAAAAACCATGGTTTCCTGTAAATGTTCCCATTTACCCAATCCATTGATATTGAAAATCCCTCCAAGGAGCATGGTTTTAGTCTTGGCTCTAGGCATTTTGTGCGGCCCAAAGAAAGGTGTACTTATCGCTCGGAGATGACAAACCCAGGGACAGTATCAGTAGAAATAAAGGCCCATCATTCATGGTGTATGATCCTAATTTTTACTTAGACTTATAATATGTACTGATATCATTCCAAAATATTCCAAACCCATTTATAATTCCATTTATAATTCCACGGTTTATGTTTATGACTATTTATGAGAATGATTTATAAGTATAACAAATCCATCACGGTACCAGCCATGCTTCCCGCTTTCCCTGGTTTCACCTACCTGACCTATCTTCATTTTGCGCCAGGACAAGACTCCTCTTGACGATCGGAAGCAGAGGACCAAAACGCCAGCGCAGTTTACGGGATTGATCAGTGATACATCTATATTTGTAAATATATGTAGATATGTAGAATATGTTAACGTTATATCAAGAAAAATCATATTGTTCAACCAAATTGGATCTATGGTTCGATGTGTGAAAAGAAAATCTTCAGGAATCCACCGTTTGTTTCATCAGCAGATCTAGTGCTGATCCTTGGCCCCGATGAGTTGAAGCAAGGCAAGGGGGTTCTTAAATTGGGGGACCCCGGACCCCAAAACCATGGGCTCAAGTATGTTTAAATAACAAAATTGTCCATGACTTGGATGATTTGAGGTACCCCTCTTTTAGGAAACCTCCATATGTTCAGCTTGTCATCCAAGGTTCAGCTACGATTCATGATTCTGCTTCGTTGTCCCAGACATTGAGGTCGTCCCGTACCAGTGCATGATGCAACGCCATGCGACCACCTGGCAGGAGCGCCAAATCAAAGCAAAGGAAGGCAGATGTGACAGATGTCGCCCGGGGCTTCAGTTCCAGATGGGGTTGTTTCAAAAGGGTCTGCAAATTGTCATCAGCGGAGTTGTTGTTTTATATTATTGATTCTACCTCGAAAACGCCACAGACAGGCATGGGTGAGAATTGCGTGATTACCGGAATAACTGAAACATTCATGCCGAAAGTTGTGCAACCGGAATTGATAGAAATCATACCAAAAGTTGACGGAACAAGAGGTAAAAGGCCACCCACTTGTGCAAATAGTCGGTGCGTTTATCCATTGGCAAAAGTTATTTTGAGAGTCTAAGTAGACAATGCCTGGGCAGCCATTAAGAATGCTTTGGGTAACCAAAGTGTCTCCATGAATCAACTACGTGTAGTCCCCAAGCCTCTTCTTACCTGGAAAAAGGGAATATTGCTATAGTCTTGTTCTTATTTTTTTGGGTGTGTCTTGTTTCTTTGATCCCACGCCCACACTCGAAACAATGGGATGACTCCATCTATCATACACATTTTTTGGGGTTGTCAAAACATGTGAAACCTCGCATCCACAAAGCGGCACCAATATTCCTACTTGCCCTTAGTGCCAAGGTCAATAACGATGAGACATCAAAAAGCAGCAAACTCAGTGGAAAGCGGCGGGTTTTGTTCAGCTCGTTTCTCCAAGATTTGGTGATGGTTCAAAAACTGAGAAGAGCTCAAATGGACCGATAACATTGGTGATGTTTATAGCTGGGTGGTTTGACCTATGTAGTGTTGCATTTCTTTGTTTAAAAAACATCAAAAAACGGGCTGATGATCCCATAATCCCCACTACTCTGTCTGGCGAAGCTTTGGATGAACATAGTGGGGCTTTGAGTCAGGAAGTGAGATTGTTGCCCTGCTAAGTCATTTTATATATCGATTCATTTTGCCTGGATGGGCCTGGGCCGGAAGTCAGTGAAATGAAAAGGTCAGCTGTGTTCTTCGGGAGGTACCCTGCTTTTTATGTAATATATAATAGTATATAATCAGTGTTGGGTGGTTGACCCCAAATTCATCTGAATTGATCCGTTCGGGCTTGCCACTTTCACACTTTCACACCGGTATTCCACAAGAGAGCTCGCCTTAAAAACCTCTAGGATTGAAGGACTCGTTGGGCAGTGATTGTCCCCGATGGTCCAAACATCTAGAGGCTAAGCTTGCAGATGTCAGGGTGGTGGTTTGTGAATATTAGATATGTATACATGTATGTATATATAAGATCGCATATATGTGTACATGTGTGTACGGTATATGTTTAGATATATACATATACATCAAACTCACATGTATCATGATACACTATGAATGGTAGTTTTTGGTCATTTCAACCCAATGGAAGCGCAATCAAGCCACAAGCTAAGGATGGAAGTAAAAGAAAAGGACAAGCCTAAACTTACTGGTGCTTAGTAGGGAATGGGGGTTGCTGGGATGATTATTTTCATGGTTATTATAGGTCAGCAACCCCCATTCCCTACGTTTCGCACCAGTAAGTAAAGCCTTGTTGGTGGTTTCAGATAGGTCTTGCAATATACAAAAGATGGCCACCAGCTAGCAGGCTGTGTTATACCATGATTTTATTTGGTGGTAAATCTAGTGTACCCTCTGGTAAAAAAACATAGCTAGTGAAAATGGCCATAAAAAAGTGGATTTTCTCATTAAAAATGGTGATTTTCCATAGTTATGTTAGTTTACCAGAGGGTAGTAACCCATGAGTTTAACCACATTGTTAGTGGGGAGGTTTCAGATTTTCGAGTAAGCGGTGGTGTCTGTTGAGGTCCCAGCAGCAATAGTCTGTTGAGGTCCCAGAAGAGCGGGAAGCAAGTCGCCAGCCACTGCTGTGCACCCAGAACTCCCAGGTGGATGGGAAATGGGTCAGTAGCAATACCCAAACAGTTGCAGAAACACGTAGAGGCCCAGAATTGGATGGAAAGAATTACAGGAAACACCGGTTTCTTTCAGGGCAAATTTTATCTAGATTGTCCCTTTGACTTGTTCCACAGATGAACATCACTCCATGATGTTATTTTCATCCTTGGGATGGTACAGAGTAAGTGCAGGGTTTTTTTTCACGAACCGTCCATGTCTTCCATAGTGAGACTTTGGTGAATTTTATATGTTCTCCCTGTCGAGAGGACTATCAGGAGTTTTGGCGACCCGGAAAAAAAGGTTTGAAGTTTTCAGAAGCCGTCAGATCTGACAGAGTTTATTGTTCAGCTGCATGGGTTTCATGTTTTTATTAATGCCATATTTCTTCTTCCAGGCTATGGATGGTCTTTGACTGTAGGGCAGGTCGCTTATCCTAGCAAAACTCGCACATACAGAACATTCAAACTCAGCATGGTGCGCAACTACACTTTGTGCTATTGGTTAATCACATACATATGTATAAATATAATATATATATATATAGAGGTGTGCTGTTGAGGAAAACCACTTAGATTGGGATCTGGATACATAAACAATCATAAACACCAGCACCTGCTGTCCGTAGTCATCCTGCCGCTACCCCGAACATATTGCGCGATGTCATCGCGATCATTTGGCAATCACATCAACTAAGGAGTCACATGAAGGACGCCGACCAGATGTGTTTCTTGGTTTTGGAATGGTGCCAGCTGTACCCAGACCACAAACGTCGTCTTACTTTTTATTAACTTTTTATGTTGGTGAACTGGGATCATGGTCCAGATGTGCGCGGGTCTTTCAATCTGCATATGGGTGTGTCTGAAAATAGGATGCCCCATTCCAAGCATGGATTAAGCATCATGTTGTCTATCAACATTGCCATATCTTGGGTTATTCCCCCATTTCGAAACAGACGCATCTGTGGGATTCTTTTGGGTAAACCTGTCATGTAGAGGGGCGATCCAGGATCAGGATCTGAGTGGATTCCCACGCATCACGCACAATGCTAAGCTGAAGCCGGACCTATAGGCCTATCAGAGATTCTTCGGAAACGCCAACTTCAAACTTCCGCGAATGATGGAGGTATTTTTATGGTATTTTACGATTGAAGACTGGAATGTGACCACCAAAGTCTGTGTTAAATTGGAATGACTGTATCAAAATGACGTTTTGTTTCCGGACTCAAAGTAAGCGACTTTCTGTCACTAAAGTGTTTGAACATGACGGTGAGCTTTGGTTCACTAACATTCTTGGGTTGAAACTATCAGTCAGCACTTGGAATTCCTCTTGCATATTGATACCCCATAGTTGGATACTCCACAGCTAGGCAAGTTGATTGATAATGACTAGCCTTACTCGGGTTTATGAAGGTTATACCAAACAGTTGGGTGGGTTTCTAATAATTTCTCACTTCCATTGTGGGGCACGAAGTTTGTTTGCTGAGTTCGAACATTCTGAAGAGTTGAGATTTTTGCTCCAACTCTAGGGATTCACCAGCCCTTGGGATCCCTTGGGCGGCTTCAGGTTCAGGTCGAAGTCGTCCCATCACACGGAAAATCAGGTCGGACGGAAATCGGAGATCGGAGTCCTCTCAGCCGGGCTGAGTATCCTTGAAGTTCCGAACTTGTGGTTCGGTATGGAACCAGAAAAATGATGGCAGCAGATCAAGAATCTCTGGCAATTCCTCTGAATCGATTTTGACACTCTATAAATGGATGGATAGTGGGAATATTGCCAAAAACAACATGACATCATAGTGGTTATATGTGGATATCCAATGTTTGTGCATGTTTATATTGTATATTCAAACATACACATACATACAAACTGTTTGCTGGCTGCAAATCGCTCATATTTCAATCAAAACCCCTTTTCTCCGTCTTTATGCTTATTCCGTAGCTATTTCAGGAGATACCCCACAAATTGATATCATCATTTTTACTCCCTCCAACACAATATACTCCACTAGTCACAACTCCTTCATTGCTTGTTTTGATGGTATACTTATGTATACTTGGACGTCCGTTCCAGGAATCGCAACCGAATGACACACATATGTATCTGAAAAAAGACATATCATTGGCGGGAAAATGAGCAGGAATCCACGCCATATTTCATCAAAACAGGGTGTCCGATCCACAATTTCCCTAAAACCATCTAAAACCAGTCCAATGCTCATATATTATATGTATATCAGAATAGTGAGGTATGAGGTATCCGTATCATAATGTGTAGAGCGGTATTAAGTGTATTTAAATGTCTTTATGCAAATCCAAGACCGGCTCCATTCCATGTATCACCCTGGTTCTATGGCTACGAGTGCTCCACAGGTGTACGTCCGCGACGGAAGCGACGTGGAAAACGACACGGACCAGCCGAGAGAAGAGAGACGCTCCAGGCGATGATCTTTTAACCAACAAGAATGGTGGAATAATGCTGATGATATGGAATATATTGAATATATAGTATTGTTATATTATCCCAGATGGAGACTGTGAAAAAATATCTCAATCATGAATGTGATAATTGATGTCACAATATACGAGATCATTGAAATAATCTGATGGGATAATCAGAATGATAATCATAAACATGTGATCATATGATTAAATGATTATTGTCTCACTATTATCCCTCATCATGATAATAATAACCATTATATAATTATATAGCCATGATGGTGATAATATTTGGATACTATAATGGGATAATACAACCAGTAGTGATAAGTATATTATCGGACAATGATGATACTATAAGCAACATGGGATAACATAGTGATCAATGTAGTTTTAACCATCTATAATGTTGGCAATATGGGATACTGATGGGATAATATACCAATAATATGTGATATTATAGGAAAAATATGACAATCTGCTGAGATAATAGTAATCATAACATTCTTGGTGGAGTTATTGTGATAATATGGGAATTATGGGATAAGAATTGGATAATGAGATAACAAAACTAGAATATGGACAAGATGTGGTGAATGGCATAAGGAAAAGAATCGGGTGAGATAGTTAATATAATTATCCCCTGGCCTCCAAACACCTTTTGAGACTGTATATGGGGGTGGTTGGAAATGGGGCCTGTCTAGCCGGACCTCGACCCCTAGAGGGCCGTGGCGAATCATGACTATTTCTTGTGCATATAAAAACAGACCCCTATCCGACCAGCTATAAACATATCCCTCACCGTGTTCGACATGATGTGATATCTTATAATCCCCAATTTTGTATTCACCGAACGAACAAACATGTTATTACCTTACAGATTCCCATATCTTGTGATCTGGTACAAACCCTGAGAGGTGACAGCTCATTGGTCTCGTCCCCCCACTGAAACTCACTGAATCTCTGCGCGAGACCCCAAGCAGCTGCTAGGGTTGTTGCAGATGGCAATAAGGCGTGATAATTCCACAGTGAGACTTTGAGACTGCCACACACTTCAGTGCCTCATCAGAAAAAAACAGTGGACTATAGAGTCTTGAAAAAAACAAAAACAAAGTGGCACAGTCGAACATCGCAGGCTGTGTGGCTTGGCGGAAAAAAACATATTCCCAGCCTCCTTCCCACGATTCTTGGGCAAAGGTCGTGCTTGTCAGGAACTGATATCAGGCAATGGCATCAGGCCGAAGGATAATTACAAAAATCCTGCGAAGGTTTTGGCGATCATCGTCAAACTAGCTCGTGCGCGATGGTGAGGAAAATGCTCAGCAAATAGAACTGGGATAAGTGACAAAGCCCTTTTCCAATCAAAGGTAAATGGTTATACGTTATACATGGGGTTATCATTCCATAAATGGGCTTATTTCACTGACTTAAAACTGATAAAGTCCCAGGTATCGGCCACAACTGTTTTTTGTTCGCCAAGTTATGTTGTCGGTCTCCGATATGGCCAGGTTCAGCGACGCCAAGAGGAGCTCGGCCACGCTGGGCAGCGGAACGATGGACGCTTCGCGGCAATCGACGCCCCGATCATCGGCGCGATGGTCGATGGAGTCCACGGGCGCGGCGGTCACGGGTCACGTTGGTCACGATGGTCACGAGCCTGTGACTTGGATGGTGGCGAAGTGGGTCAATGGCCATGGGTTGTTTTGAGGGCTTGGTCATCAATTTATTGAGATGTAGAAAAGCCATGATGTTTGGATTCCCAATATGAGATGGATGGCCATACAGCATATAATTAGCATCTTTTGACCCTAGCACAAATGGCGAGGTGGGTCAAAAGCCACGGAATTTTCTGGGGAACCACCAATTTTTGTTTGGAATTATATACATAAATACATATATATATATACATACATGTATGTGTATATATATATATGGATTTTTAATGATATATAAACATGGATTGCTGGATGTTGATCCCTCCATTTTTGTTACTATTATAGGTGTTGGGCCATCTCATGCCATCTCCATATGAAATATATTGTTATTTATTTACCACATCAGAAAAATTGTATCAACCCAACAAACATTTGAAGTAGTGTGGATATAAAATTATTACAGTTGGTCGTATATGCCAAAGATTGACCTTAAGTATGTAGTGGATGGGAAGGTGAACAAACATGTTTTTCCTTCACTTTTTTGGGGCATCCTGTTTCCAGACAAACTCTATTGGTTGGTGGTGGGGTTATGTATCCCTTACAAGATATTGGTTTCAATGAGTATGCCAGCAATACAACTGCTTGGTGGTTTAACTATCTATTATATATACCCTCTGGTTATTTAACATAGCCATAGAGAATCCCCTATAAATGGAGGTTTTCTGAGAAAATCATCCAAAATTAACCATTTTCCATGGCTATGTTAAATAACCAGAGGGTATTGTATTTTATTTGTCCATCCTATGGGTGATGATGATCCCAATAGACTGATTTTGAGATATTTTGAGGCTCAAGAAACAAAGAGTACTGCGGGTTTTTTGTGAGATGATTCAGCAATATTCAACATGATGTACCATCTGAGGTTGTAAAACAACTTGAAATGACATGGGTCCATGGGTTCATGGTTTACCCTCTGGTAAACGTTTACAAAGCGCTATTGAACATGGCCATTTATAGTGGACTTTCCCATGAAAGATGGTGATTTTCCATAGTTATGTTAGTTTACCAGAGGGTAAGCAATGACTTGATCAACAAGACCGGGACTTGACCAACAACAAAGTTGGGGGGTCTATTGTTTGATGGCCTGACCCATGGTCCAACCAGCGTTGGTCGTATCATAGGAACCTGCACCTACCCCTTTGGGTCCTACCCCTGTCAGGATAGTGATTGCAGCTCCAAAATTCAGGACCAAAGCAGTGCCCAAACTAGTTTATCCTAGGAAGGGGCACGAAACACCGTAAATACCGTATGTGAAGGGCTCTTAAGGAAGGGCTCTTAAGCACTCTTAACTACTCTTCAGGGCGATCAAGAGCGATTAATCTAACACGGGTATGACTCCGATTTAGACGGTATTTACGGTGTTTCGTGCCCCTTCCTAGGATAAACCAGTTTGGGCACTGCTTGGTCCTGAATTGGGAGCTGCAACCACTATCCTGACAGGGGTAGGACCCAAAGGGGTAGCAACAGGTTCCTATGATCGTAGTAGTCGGAGTAGGACAAGAAATTCCGCATGTACAGATGAGGCCCTATAGCAATCTTTGGTGTTAACATGAATGCCGGGATGAACATCCACAACCGTCAACAAAAATGATAGCAATCCTGAAGTACATAAGATATATGGAATGGTCCAAAAATCACCGCTAAAATATGCTAAAATGGGAATCATATAATGTGAAAATGCCATAATTCATGTCCACCAGGCTGTCTATATTTCGAGATGTGAAAATCGGCAGAGGTCTTGACCCATCCCCCCTCTATACCAAGGTAGAGCACAGCAAAGGTGCCCGAGGTGGGAAATCGGCAGGGGTTATTGAGATTGGTGGGGTACAGTACGACGGTACGACCTCAAGAACTACAATGTTATTATAAGGCCAGATATATCAATTATTTAAATATATTTAAATTAAGTATCTCGATAAAAGGTATTTAATAGTTGTGCAGGAGAATGAACCATCAAATACTACTGTACAAAGTGCCGCTCCGTAACTCCAATAGATTTATTTTGTTTTTTGATATTTTAACTATAGTTAACGGAGTTTACTTATAACTGAGGTGTAGCGATACTTCGAGTTTTTGTTCTTTACTGAACAACATAAGTCAGTTAAAATTTCCCTAATTGTTCATTGTATCAAAGGCTAGTGATGTTTATATATGTCTAACTCACGTTGCTGTTCAAGGGTCATCAAAAAGGTAGAAGAATTATTCCATATGGTTATGGGTCAAAACCAATTATTATCCATTTTAGTGGGATGAACATCCATTTACCAGCTATTTTGATGTTCACTAGGTACCAGGGTTTTGACTCATAGCCATATGTGTTTGTTTCTGCGAAAATTCTCTCGAAGCGAGGTGAAAAAACCGTGAGTTGGACACTTGCAGACACCTATTTTTGAACTGGAACTGCATCACACTTGTGGGACTACGTATTGCAATCCCATGAAATCCCGTTAAAAACCCACGAAATCACCGTTAAATCGCATCAAATCACCACTAATTCACCATTAAATCGCATCAAATCACCACTAAATCACCGTTAAATCCCATGAAATCACCACGAATCACGTGTTTTCGTGAAACGCCCGGAAGGTTCTGAACGACCGACTGCCAATGCGCCACAGGATGTGGGGTGGCCGGTGGAAACATGATGGTGGTCTGTGGCCAGTTGTTGGTCAGGTTTGGTTGCTGCAATAATATATGTGTTTGTATGTGCACACATGTATCATGATCAGTGTCTATATGTACCTCATGTACTTGTTTCTTCCCAGTGATATGATTCCAGAGTAGACATCTCTGTACCTCCCCAAGTGTTCAGCTTTGAAACCCAAAGACTCAACTGCAGATCCGTGAGTCTCCACATTCCACTGCTCAAGGAGCCTCCCCTTGCCGATCAGAGGCGACATCGGCGACGGTTGCATGCCAGGGGCAGTTTCAGGTATCCTGCAAGTCTCCAAACCCGTGAACCAAAATTTGGATATATTAAGTAGGTACCCCGAAGTTTGGATGATTTCAACATGTTGGAATTCAAATACTTTACTGGAAAAAAATCATCTGTCGTCATGGACCTAGATACCTGAATCTTCCTGAGAAGCAACTCCAAAAAAATCGGATCCAGGCTGTGCCGCCAGGTCCGACGACTCTGGAGACGTATTCGCCAAGTTCTTTTGTTTTTTTGCACCGAACTTGGTCCTGTGTGTTTTTGTATCCCGCAAAAAACATAATTGAAAGTTATTCCATTGTTCCATGTTTTTCCAGATATCAGTCAGCGATCTTCAACCTAGTGCCTCCTAATGCCTTCCAGCCGTCCGGGCCATTTTGGGTGGACTACAGCTCCTTGCGAAAGTCATGGAAATGCCACGGAATTCCCCTGCTTTCACATCAATTTCAGCCCTGGGATAACGAATTTCAATGGGATCTGTAGCATGAACACGACTTCAGGAGGCCAAAGAAGAGCAGCAAGGAAGATTTGAGAGATGCTTTTCGGCTGCAACAAGCTGCGCTGGCAAAGTCTAGTTCCGCTAGGAGTTATTTGCTTGGTGCTTTCAACGGTGTATCCTTTCTAGGCTGAACAATATCTTAAAGGGACTGGAGACTTGGTATGCAGTTGTATGTGTATTCTTTTAATTCTTGGGATAGGTTGAAGACTGCGAGCACCTGTACTAGTCTCATAGTCATTGCCTTTGTCAAGATGTGTCAAGCAGTTAAAAAGGGTCGCCCGATATTTTGGCTCGAAATTGTTGAGTCCCCATCCGCTGGAACCTTTTGGGGGGATGTGAAAACATGACCTGCAATACCGGCCATTTCTCAAACTTTCCCCCCATACAGAACAGTTCACCATGAAATCAGACATCTTGGGGGATGCTGAGCCTGGAGTCCCGTCACAAGGTCCGTGCAGAGGAAAGATCAAAAAGCACCAGGCTCAGTATCGGATGGTTGCTTTATCCTAGGAGATGGGTTAAAACCATACTTGCCCTATGGCACTATGGATACATATGGATACAAGTACTTCTTGAGAAGGTACTGACCCACCAAATCATCTTGGATCCATAGGCTTCGTGGTCCATGCTTAGTAAGAAAGAATTAGTGGGCATTAATACAAAATATATCAACCTATAGTAAGTGATTGATCCCCGATGGTAATTCATTAGATGGTGTATGCTTGATCAATCGATTTATACAATTAATTGATAGTAGGTTTGATTAGTTAGTATGTTTGATTAATTGATCCAAGTAATAGTCAGTTTGATTGATTGATGTATATAATAGTCAGCTTAACTCATGAGTTTCAAGCTTTTCCTAAACTGTTTAAGAGATTATCACGTGTTGACCAAATCATTTTCTGTTGCTAACCATTGGAATCTTTAAAACTAGCATAAACCAGATGTAAATCATGGGATACTTCATTGATAAACACGGATAAACGATCTACCAACTGGTTTTTAGGATGGCTAGTCGACAGCATGTTGAAGGACAAGGAATTGAGGCGGAGCAACTCGGACCATTTCGCTCAACTACAGTATCAGACCTAAAAAGTATCAGCAAAGTGATGGCTGGTTCCGGACTCATCATATCTCATCAGTACATCAATTCACAGCTAAAGGAAAACTCACTGGATTGGTTGAAGGGAAAATCTACAGGAAAACATGGGTTTTCCCCATCAAAAAGGGGGGTTTCCTGTCATTTTTCTCTTTAACCAATCCAGAAAAAAACATCATGAAGTGGCCGTCACCACGGAGACTGTCATCCACCGCCGAGGTCCCAGAAAGACACGAAGCAAGTCACCGCCTGTCACCGCGGCAGGGACGCCCAAGTGCTTCCAAAGTTTGAGGCTTTCAAAGTTCGTGTTCACCAGACTGCCAAAGTAATTTGGCTCAAATTTTATGGATGCCTCGACTTAATGTTGACAAAGATTGGGTTTATGCTTTTACAAGTCTTCAGGTTCCCCACGTTCACTCTGATATGCACTGAGGTAAACCTGTCCTGTCAAAATCCACAGATTGGTTTGTTAAGATCCATGGAACACCTGGAGTCAATACAATTTGGTCCATCATTTGTTTCTTTGTTTTAACATGTTTTTATATGTTTTTATATCTTAACGCTGGGGTAATAGCGTGCATTGGTGATCTGTTGATTATTGGTATCTATTTGCCATCCTCCTGTTACATCCATTGAAAGTTAAAGATTGGTTTCCAATTCAAATTAGCCCCTAATAATTTCATGCGGCTATATTATATATTGAAAGTCTCCCCATCAAACTACCCACACTAGCTGGTCGCATCCACACGAGACTCTTCAATATCACTCATATGAATGCCAATTTATGGAGATTTCTAAGCCAACCATGTTTTGGATTTCCCAACTTCGATTACCAGGGGGTAATGTTTAGTAAATGATAACAAGAAGGGGTTGTAACCAAGCACATCGTGTTGGTATCAATACAAATCAAGCAAATACCTAGACCCTCAATTGACGCACACAATTTATCTTATCTTGTAATTTCTGTACACATTTACCTACACAAAATACATCACACATGGGGTCAACCGAGGGTCAAAGGGGTCAACAGAACCAACTGCTGACACTGAGGCCGCAGGGCCAAATTTGGCGACTGCCAGACGTTCGCAGCAAAGGCTCCCGGTCAAAAATCAGTGATTTTGGGGTCATGGGAGGTGAATGTCCTTTGGTGATCCGATAGAAATTGGGAACCTTACCATGAAACCCGGGGATCAACATCAAACCTTTGCGGTTTATCATTCCCTTCGGTCTTAAAACTGCGATGTTTGGTTCCATCTAGGGATGGGGCAAAATTGGCTCCAAATCTGTGGGTGTCCTGGGTCTCAAATTTTGATGTGAAGTGCTGGTACCCTCTGGTACACCCACATACCAACTTACTAATTGTCAATTCAAATCCAGCCGCGCGAAATGCACGGATGCCCCCCTGGTCGGTAAGATTTGTTGAAAGACACGGTAAACACTGGGTTGGCCCTTCAGCAGCAGGACCGCACATTTGATCAGGCCCCGTATCCTGAGTGTCTAGTCTTTCGAATATGATGTTTTTATTGAAATCTTTGGGGTCTGTACCCGCATGATGATGATTGATGATGTTTTCCTGTTTCCAGAGGATTTACCTGGCCAATGTTCCTGGTTTGTCCGGATATCTCATTCTCGGCAACCAGTACCATATTTAGGGGAACCCAATTTGCGGACAAACCCAAACTCTTCCAAAATCCATGAACCCTTTTCATTCGGGTCAAGCGGAAGAGGACGAAAAAGCAGGAGATTACTTTCTGGTAAATCAACCATGTCTTTTTAAACGCAGAAACCGGAAAATTATCCACAAATGGTGGGTTTTACACTGTTTTCCACTGCTTTACAAGTTTAAACATGTTTAAATATATTTCTTGAAGGATCTTGGCACAGTGCAACTGCATCTGCTCGCAGGTCTTCGCTGGTGCAGAAGGACGGTGCGCTGGAAGCCAGATCCGCAGCTTGGACGGAAAGTTGTGATGTCTCGTCGAATCATCAAGTCGTAGTGTGGGTAGCCTTTGGTAAACTAACATAACTATAGAAAATCACCATTTTTCAATGGGAAAAATCCACTATGAATGGCCATTTTCCATAGCTATGTTAGTTCATCAGAGGGTAGCCTATTTTTTCACCCACATGATCAGATGATCCCAGAAGTGCCTTGCTAAATTTTGTGGATGATCCATGATTCCTGGGATATACCCTCTGGTCATGACTAACATAGCGAATAGCTGGCTAATTTGGGATGATTTTCCCAGCTATAAGCCTCCATCTTTAGGGGATTTTCCATGGCTATGTTAAATAACCAGAGGGTATATCCTCATTATATAAATATATAACCAGAGGGTAATATAAAATAAAGTAAATATGTTTGGACTTGTTCTAGCGGCTAACATCAAGAGGATTCCCTGTGGATTCATAGTCAACATTGGAACTTCCTCGACCAAAAGAAGGTTCATACAGAGTCTCTTGGCAAAATACATCGAAGCTGGTCCCCCATAGTTCACGAAGGTGGTTGAGAACATATATAGCTGAGGTTTATGGTAGATATATTGAACTAGTTCATTGTGTTGACAAGCAACTTACAACAATTCAAGGGCACCACACGGTAGAAACCATCACAAACGATGCTCTCAGAGCGCTCAAAATCATCAAGTTGGATTGCGCTCCTGATCATGATGATACCAGCCATTGGAGTAGCTACGGACCTATCTTTTTGGATTCCATAAATATATGTATATATGATATAATAATATGTGTATATATATATATGCATACATACAATTGTTGTTGCACTCATATTCTGGAAAATAAAAAAACATGTGTCACCATGGCATCGGGTGATGACACCATGGTGACCTCAGAACCCCCCGAGGATGCGAAGTTGGGAGGACACCGTGGACCCAGTGGACACCGGGGATTGGTTTCTGTTCAACAGGTGTATTGTTTATTTACCCTCCGGTGTCATCAAACGTGGCAATTGGAAATCCTCTATAAATGGAGGGTTTAATGGGAAAATCATCTATATATGCTGGATTTTCCATTGCGGCTATGAGTCAAAACCCTGGTACCTAGTGAGTCTAAAAAATAGCTGGTAAAGGGATGTTCATCCGATTAAAATTGATAATAATAGGTATTGATCCATCCACATATGGCGTATTATACCTTGAAATTAAGCCATAGATATCACTCCAGGTAACCTGACAGTTTAAATTTCACACCTGTACTTGCGGGTGCAGTTGGGGTTGTAAATGGGTATAATGGAGGCAATAGCCTCCATTAATTGGGATATAACCCCTACAACTGTATGGCTATATATGACTTGTTAGCCGAACTGCACCCCCAAGTATGAGTGCATTCTGTTGCAACTACCCTCCGGTAATCAAACGTGGCAATAGAAAATCCACCATTTATAGATAAATTTCCCATTAAAACCTCCAGATTCAACACTCTGAATCAGTGAATTGGAACTGCAGAAGGGCTTTGATTCTGCGATTGCCTCAGCGACCACAAAACAGCAACCACTTGGAGGATCTTGGAGATCGGTAAATACCCTCTGGTAAACTAACATAGCGATGTAAAATGGTCCATCTATGGATGATTTACTTATATTATTTTATATTTACCTATTAAAAATGATGATTTTCCATAGCTATGTGAAATAGCCACAGGGTAAATATTCCTGAGTGCAGTCAACCTTTGGGACTTCAATTTACTCCAATTGTACTGATTTCTGGTGAGTCATTGGGATGGTCTATGACAGTGGGTTTCTCACACAGGAAAGCACTGGGCAATTTCACCCAGCTAGAATCTCTACTGGCTCATCTTCAACAGCATCCGAACCGTATTTGAACTGCCACCATGTTGAGCTTTCAAACCAACATGAATGGGTATAGACCATCCACTCTCATACTCTTAAGCCATACATCACAACCATATCCGGTGTTTTGAATTCTCCTAACATATCTGGACCGCTCCTTCACGAGCAGTATGGCTATGGATTGTCAATACCCATGAATATCTATGAATCCCAGTTTCAGCACGATGACTATCTGTGATTTTGATATCAACTACAGGGGATTTCATGGGTTTTGACCCAGCCCATTGATGATATATCTATGATATATCATCGATGTGGCATAGATATATCATAGATTCATAGATTGTAAACAGATATATCAACCCTAAATCCTCACTTCCATCATCCTTCACCAGCTCACCCCAACACTTAGCCTCTCCAGGATCAACCTCCCGAGAGCAAGGGAAGAAGGTGCGCCACCTGAGCGAGCGCGCGGTGGTGGGTGTTGCGGGCCCTGGTCGGCCAGAACCAATGAAGAATTAATGATGTCCCCTTTGAGAATGACGAATTTTGGCTGATTTTTGAGGTCTCCCATCTTAAAAAAAACTAAACTAGGATGACACAACATTCGATACATGGTTTGACGACCTCTGTTGTTTGCTATGAGAAGCCTCTTTAGAATCCTCTTTGAACAAGGTCTTAGTATGAAGGTCGATTTTGTTGATAGCTGCTACGACGGAAATGATGATTGGCTGATGGTTGATGAAGAGGGTGATGTTCAAACATGTTGATTGCATAGTTTCGTACTTTACATGTTTTCTTTGTTAAACACAAACAACAACATTAAGAACTATGGTCACAACCAGCTAAACTGTTTGATAGGCATATATAATGCACAACTCTTGTGATTTTTTTGGATATTCGGAATCAGATTCCAGTATAGTATAGGATATGTGGTAGTTACCCCCTGGTTATGAAATATAACCATGGAAAAATGGCTAATTTGGGATGATATTCCCAGCTATAAACCTCCATTTATAGGGGATTTTCCATGGCTATGTTAAATAACCAGAGGGTATATCCTCATTTTACCACCATTTTTGTTGCCTCGATTCCCTTGCTTGGCCAGAAGGTGAAGCCTTTGACAGCCAAGGGCGAGACGGAGGGGTCCACGTTGCATGCAACGAGGTGCAGGATTTCCATGGGGACGGATCGAGGTTCCAAGGATTTTCTTGGGGAATTCATGATGAAACTCGCCATCTGGCTATGGCTCAAATTATGGTACCAAAAATGGTCATTTTTAATGGTAAATTAGGATTAACCAACCAATTATAGGATCAATCATTTTTGAGCCATAGCCATTTGAAGAAGGGAAAATGATGATGAACCGGTGGATTTGGGGATACTCTGAGTCACATTTATGGGATGGGGATGATATTTCACCAGCCAAGATGGGAACTTTTGCCACATCAGACACAGGGAATCGGCCCAACAATCATTTGACATGATGGGTAGAAACCTCATATGACTAGTTGATGATTTGACATATCATCCTGGGTCGTTTCTGAAAATGGGGTATACATGCCCCAAAAAATGTAAACTATATAAATAGTGGTGAATCTGCTGTTCCACGCCACATGTTTTTGGCGTAGTTTCATAGAAACTCTATGGTTTGGTCCTTGGGGTATGACCTCCTACCTTGGATGATGATTGCCCGTGGCCGATTTCTTTGGGGGTTGAAGCTACCAGTCTTTTAAAGCATACTTGACACATTGACATGTGCTTTGGAACATGTATATAATTATATATTATATACCTACTGAATCTACTAAGCCATTACCATTACCTTTTTTTGGGGGGGTAGTAAATAGAAACCTTTTTTTTTAGCTAGTTTGTTGATTTGTTTTCTTTAATTGCTAGTATCCCAAAAGATATTGAAATAAATGTAACGCTCTTAAGTCTTGAGAGACGATTGATCACTGATACCCTCTGGTAAACTAACATAGCTATTGAAAATGGCCCATTTATAGTTGATTTTCCCATTAAACATGGTGAAATTCCATAGTTATGTTAGTTTACCAGAGGGTATTCAGAGTTTTCAGAGGGGTTCGATCCAGGCATCAGCACCGGCAGGCACGAGGTGGTGAGAGCAGACACCACGATACCAGAGGAACTGGATGGGGTGGTGGAGGTCGGCAGCAGCTGGTGAATTTGAGGGACTTCGGAGAACATGAAAAATGGTGGTGTTAACATGTTTTAACCATGAACACTATTGAAAACTGGTGAAACATTGGGAATTCACCATCAAGAAAAGGGATTTCATGAATGGATAGTGATGATAATTAATATTTGAGTGTGTCTTTCGCTAGGGTATACCTCCCAAATGTCCATTCTAATCGGGATAATGATGATTCAGCAATAGATTTAGGGATACCTTATTTTCAGACAAACCCACATGAGAACATTTTTCCAAGAGTGGCTTACTCCTGTTACTATGTGTGTCCAATGTTTGGAAACACTGGAGACGTGGTTTCAATAGTGATACAGTTGTTAATTGTATTGTTTATTTTAGGTTTTATTGAAAACTGTTGGACACCTCATCGAAGAGAAGGGGATGTACGCAAGACATGTGCAGCACATATTTCTACCTCAAAGGTACCCTCAAGGAATCAAACGTGGCAATGGGAAATACCAATTTTCAGTTTCATGAGAAACAAAAAGAACATCTATTCTCCGGTAGTCAAACGTGGCAATAGGACATTTATAACTAGATGATTCTCCCATGAAAGCCTCCATTTAAAGGGACATTCCCAGCTAGCCATGTTTGATGACACCGGTGGGTGCAAGTGGTGCTTCAGCCAGTTCTTATCGATTTTTGATCTGTGTCATTTGGTTTTTGGAGATCCTCAGTCGCATGGTTGAATGGTGGTTTGGGGCACCCTCACCTAGCAATGGGAAATCCATCGACATTAAGAGGTGCAACAAGAATATTATCCGTACATGGTGGATTTTCTATTGCCATATCATGTTAATGTTAATTACCCCAAATAAGCCAACTTGATTCTGATTCTTCGCCATATTGTTTTTTTTTTCTGTTATCAACATTCGGATGGCTCCTGTCAGTATGGTCCTTGCGGAGGATTCATGTCTGGACCCTCACAGTGCCACAGCAGGCCGCCCCTCCCCGTGTTTCTCGCTGGGCGCGCGGCCGCGGCGGCGGCGCGACCAGTGAAGTCGCGGCGCCCGAAGTCGCGACAGCAACTGCACTGCCGGGGCAAGTGGAGGCCGTGGATGCGGAGCAACAAGAGAGGCGGCCGGCGGGGGCAGGTGACTATGATAAGTGGGGATAAATATGGGGTGTTTAGTGACCACATGATTTATGGATGATATGTTAATGGATGGTCATTGGATTCACCAAAGGAAGTTTAGTTCGAAAACTTCTGAGTTACGGACTATTGTCATGGTAGCATTCCCACCATCATGTCAACCACATCATCATGTCAACCACATCATCATGTCAACCACATCATCATGTCAACCACGCATCATCAAGTAGTTGGGAAAACACTCTCAGGCGCGGAACCCTATGTTTTTTTTTGGGGATAAAGTGCGATTGATTGGCTGATTCACTGATTATTTCATTCATTAATTCGTTTCTTCACCGCTTCATTGATTCATCGTTTCATTGGCTCACTGATTCATCGATTCATTGGACTCATTCAGTCAGTTGTGCGTTCATCTGTTGATGTATATATGTGTATATATATATATATGTATATATACGCGCAACGCCTGGGCTTTGCCCAGGCGTTGCAGCGTAGAGGTTTCCCATTCCCAAACAAATGTTGATGCAACTTCGCAAAAATCCGATGGGAAAAACCACAAAGGAACTAGGTAATATTAAACGCCCACCCAAGTTAAACTTCACTTTACATGCATTGAAGATCTTCAATCAGGGTTTAATTCTCCTACCCCCATTAAACTTATTCTACATTCATTGAAGATCTTCAATAAGGGTTTAATTCTCCCACCCCCATGAAACTTCTACATTCATTGAAGACCTTCAATCAGGGTTTAATTCTCCC
>BGPT01002656.1:29904-66089 GCA_003297045.1 Symbiodinium sp. clade C Y103
CCCGTTAAACTTCTACATTCATTGAAGATCTTCAATAAGGGTTTAATTCTCCCACCCCCGTTAAACTTCTACATTCATTGAAGATCTTCAATAAGGGGTGATCATGATGATGATGATGATGATGATGATGATGCGTCGCCTGTCGTCATTGCGGGTCCGGGCAAAGCCCAGGTATTTGCCGTATATATATATATATATATATATTAGATTTGTTTATATGTATATATTTTCACATTTCAATATACATGTATATATTTATGTATATATGTGTATCATGTATATATATATATATAGTCATGAAAAAAACACGTGTTTTCCTGAAATTGCAAGGGTACCCTCGACCCCATCCCCTGGGCCATTCTTTGCATCAGGACGCCTCCCCCACCGCAGCCTCTGCCGGTTGCGGAGCCGGCGTTCCTTTGGCAGCCGCCCCTGCCGCCGACCGCACAGCCTGCGTCGGTTTTTTGTCCTCCACCACCACCAGTTGCTCGCCTCACGCTTGGGAATCAGCCTCTGAATTGCAGGTCGTCAATTTCCGGGAAGACATGGGATTCCAACGGGTTCCAGTGGTTTGTTTGCCCGTAGAATTTTCCATGGTTTCTGTGGACATTTGTTTGTGGCCAAATTTGATGGGAATGTGAACCCATATACACCCCGTCCGAAGTTTCAAAGTCAAAGTCTTGAAGGATATAGTTTTTATAGTAATATATGGTTTATAAAGTTGAAAATATATGGGATAAACTATAATTTATATTGGAATATATGTTTCCTGAAAGGTAAACCACCGTTGTTTTCATATTTAATGTTGGCGGCATAATACCTTGAATTGTTGGAATTTGATTTCAAGAAGCACCCAAGTGGACCTTTCCAGGATATCCTTTTCCTACCCAACATGTTACTCACCAAAAGCTGTCACCCAATTTGGTGGTTCTTTGGGGTCTACCCTGCCTAGATTTGTCATGTGTTTTTTAATCATGGTGGTTTACGTTCGTTTTTTTCCGCAACATAGTATCATGGTAATTTTAATTTACTCATGTAACCACATCTTCAGGATGCAGGTGACATCAAGGAACTATCTTTTAATGAGATGCCCCTGCCGCCCAGGTTCCCACCAGTTCTCAAGGGACCGGCTTTCCGATGCCATCCACCGGACCTTTCTACGGATGGCATGAGAGGCCTGGCGATGAAAATTCACAGTGGCTGCAATCTAACCCCGGTTGGTTGATGATTAGTTTGTGGGTTAATACATGTTCATAATAACCATTCATAATCTAACCCCTGTTCATAATTCCCACAATTGGTAGATAGAATAAGTTGCACAGATTGATGTAGATCCTGTCATGCTGCCTCTTCAAAACGCATGGAGATTAGCCCAGCTTCAAGTCAGGTCGGTCTGCTTGACCCGTCCTTCACTAGGATTGTTTGCATCAATTATTTCTAAGGGTCGTTTCCAATTGCTTGGACCCAACAAAGATGGACCCCTTCCACTCGAGAACTATGAAAAAAAAACAGCAATAAAGTCCGAGTTCAGAAGGAATCTGAGTACTCTTAACAGCCATAACCCCGTCAAAGTCTTTGAGATCGCTTCCCCTCTTTGTACAAGGTTCCTCCACGGTGACCCCTAGATAGGAAAATTGGTTTTGAACTTCACTCGGGGAGTTTTGAACTTCACTCGGGGTCTTGTTGGATGATGTATGTTTCCCCAGAAATGGGGATGCACCCCCAACAAATACCATTCAAGAGTGGGGAAGTTGTGATTTTCCAAACCCTGGTGAACCAGTCCCACAATTGTCTTATTACACTCCCTATGGATCCAAACCCCGTCTGAGAAGCTACTTAACCCCCTAAATCATACCCCAAGTACTTCCTAGGAAGGAACTTGGATCCATAGGGACTAAATTTATAGCTGGCTAATACCCCGGCAAACACTAAAAATAACCAGTGAGCAAGTTGATAATCCTCCACCTTGTGGTTCACCCCAGCGCCAGGTCAGGCCCGCCAGCGCCGGTGTATCAGACACAGGCCCGGAGTCGTGAATTCCAGAGAAGTTGAAGAAAAATCTTTGTTTATTCAATGTCAACTTTAGTTACCTTAGTTTATTCAATTTCATTCATTCTTCAAACATATACGCCCCAACCCGGACGTTCGACCACATCCAACATGACAGTAACATCAACTTATCTCAATAGGGTATAAACATCTGCCACCCGCTCTGGCAAATATGTGGATTGGAGTAGTAACATCAACTTATCTTAATAAGGGACAAAAATCTGCCACCCCCTCTGGCAAATATGTGGATTGGAGTAGTAGCATCAACTTATCTTCAGACGCGGTCAAACGTCAGGGTTGCAGTGTTGCAGCGAACATGTTTTGGATGATAAACACGTGTTTTTTCCTCTGTCCAGAACGCATTCCAGGATCCGAAAGAGGCGAGACGAGAGTCACAGCGCCAGGAGACGCGACGGCCTGGAATGGCGGGTTGAGCTTTGGCCACAACTGCTGTATGGTTCATATATGTTGATACAATGTGGGCCCCCCTAGATATGTTTAGATAGGAACGTTGGTTTCATTTGCCTAGATCAGCTAGGGCTTATGGCTATGGTATGTATAGTTATATATATATATATATTGACCTGTATAGGTAGCTGGGTGAATAAATCAAGGTATTGCCTGGGGGGGACCACCTTGTATATGGTGACCAACTAAGGATGATAAGGATGGCAATTGAATAGGGACAACATCGGACAACTATTGTTTACAGTAACTCGTGAACGTAGTTGTTTCTGCAATATTCAGGTACCAAACCCAGCCGTGGTTGAGTCAAAATCTAGACCTATGCTGGGTGGATGAGCATCCATTTGCCAGCTATTGTTGAGTTCACTGGGGGATCAGGGTGTCCCATAGCAACATGGTCTATGTAGGATTAAAGTATGATTGATGCTGAATAGGAAAAAACAAAAAAGGAGGATTTGAAACAGCTTTGTTGGAACATGGGTTGATTTGCTCAAGGGTACCCCGAATTCCAAGCAATCATCATTATTGTTTCGCCTTTTCTTGAGTATCACTATTTTTGGACATATAAAGCAGCAAAGCACTGGATTTAGTATCTGACTTGTCTGCAAAGACCATACTTAAGTCAGGTTTTCTGGCACCGGGGACGCTTAATGCAGCGACCCAATGCGGTTCAGGGGACCTTAACTTCGAATCATTTGGAGGTTTCAAAGCTGAGACCTGTTTGTTAATAATTAATTCACACAAGTTTAAAGGAAAACATGATTCTGATATATTCTGATTGATTATAACTATGATTGATCAAAATCATGAATCCTCTTCAAAAATCCTAATGTTTATATATCTTTATTGTGTCTATTGTGTCATTCGCTGTTTTAATGTCATGGTTTCTGACTCTCCGAACGCTGCAGGAGTTGATGAAGCTTCAACAGCAGCAGCAGGAACTTCTCGCGGCGGCGGCCGTGGCGGCCGCGACCACGGGAACACCACCGCGGCCTGGACACGGTGATTCATCCAGCTGAAAATGGGGAATAGAATGGAATTTAATGAGGTACATTATAGACGATATATCATATTATATAATAAAATGTTTGTATAATATATGTGATTTGATTATCGTTGTTGTCATTCAAATATTGATGTTACTGGAATTAATGTTCATTGAGTTGTTTTGTTTTTCATGTTATGTTATGTGTTCAATACGTGTAATTGTTCATACACTATGTACTATTCGCTGGATTCTTTGGAAACCTCCTCGGGGAATTGAACCTGGCAATGGAAAATAACCAAACGTATATGAAGATGATTAATGATAATAATTATCCCATATATCATATGTTGCCCGTTGAAACAAATGTTATTTTCCGTTGCTATGTTAAATTACTACAAGATAGTGATTATGATAAGTATTCTTGTTGATATGGTTGATCATTTCATACGAGAATATGCTATGCGGCTACTGAAGGATGTCTCTTTAAATTGTGGAACCCCCAACTCCCACAAGCCATTGGATTCCAGACTAGAAAGAATGCTTTGGGTAGTTGTTGGGCAAAGATTGGGGTTTGGTTACCCTCTGGTTATTTAACATAGCCATAGAAAATCCTCTATAAATGGAGGTTTGAATGGGAAAATCATCCAAAATTCGTCATTTTCCATGGTGTCAAATAACCAGATGGTAAGTGGGTAATCTAAACTGTGAACCGGAAGACCATGTGTTTTCTTGATGATTTTGGTTTTCTTGGAGGACCATCCCAGCTACAATGATGATGTAACCTGGGTCGATCTTGGGCTGGTCAAGGGATTGAATTTCTTTGCTTCAGATGGGTTTGTTTCAAACTTGCGATAACAATTGATGGTGAAGATTGTCATGGTCCTACTAAACGAAAGCTGGGGGTATTCTTTCCCAAACCCAAATGGAAAACAGAAACGTATCAGCTAAAATATAAACGTGTGTTTTCAGGTTCTCCGCTTCAAAGCCTTATGATTTGGAAGAAATTTTGACTTACAACTGCTATCTTCCCGTTTTTGGCTGGTGATATCCCGATGATTTCTCTATCACCCGGTTGCTGCAGTGGATCTAAGATTGGCTATGGAATTCGCAGCCGAGGTCTCCATATTTGGACTTGGTGCAGGAACCAGTCCAGGTGACCTTGGCTATCCAGCTTGGGGAAGAGGAGGATAAAGGATATGGGATACAAACCAACCTGGCAGTAGCTGTAGCTTTGCTGGGTCAAGGTTGGGTAGTTCCATATTTCAGTGCTCCTGGATGAAAAGATTGCCTACGTTTTGTCGACATTTGAGGGTATCCGTTTTTTTCCAATGTTTTTTGATCTGACCTGGCTGACTGAAAAAATACATGTCTTCAGATACTGTAGGAAAACTATGTACTTTCATGATGGATTTCCAGCAGGTTAGGTTAATGGGCATGGGGTAAGTACATGTATCTATATGACAAGCTCGCAATATCCGCTGTAGGGACTAGCGAAAACAGGCGATTACCATACAGTATACACAACAAACTATTTTCGTCCAGTGTTTCAATTCATCCCATGTATATAAACATATATAACATTATATAAACAGTATACAATACTATACAATACATATGTGTCAAACATCTTTGTCAACGAACCATTCACATTCTGGTGGATTCATATCGACCTCAAACCATCAACTGTCCAAGGGAAGGGAAGCCATTAACTTCAGGTTTTAAGATTTGTCACAAATTGTCGGGGCTAGTGCCATGATTGGTTTCAAGTTCTTCCAGGCCCCTAGGTATTTCATGGAATGGCAGTGGCTTGAAGGAAGGATAATCATCACAAGCCAGGTCCCTTGAGGGGGAGCCACAGGTAATGTTTTTTACTGTTTCCCTTGGCCCAAAGTGCTTAGTACTTTGGATCATCTTGCCCGAAAATCAAAAAAGACATGTTCGTACCATTGAGTTCCTTCCCTTTATAGGTAGGAAGATCGGACATTACATGATATCCATTATTTCTTTCTGTCTTGTTCACGTTCGAAGAAGTGTGGATCCCGCAACTGGACAGCCACAGAAATATCCGACCGCTTTGCATGTTTTTGCTGCTTAGATCACCATGTTTCCTGCCAAAGCTCCTCCCATTTTTGCTGATGAAACCACCATTTTTGCTGATGAAACCACCATTTTGCTGATAGATAAACTATGATCAACTCCCATTTTTGCTGATGAAACCACCATTTTTGTTGGCAAGTTCCAACTGAACTCCGTACGTCCCCCGTCCGTTCCCTTGCAACCAGGCACCACCCGTGCCGCCACCGCCAAGTCCGCCCCGTGCGACACGCTCCCCGCGGGCTGAAGAAGTGCACGGAACAGCACACCGTGGCTTGGAAGCCTAAGATTCATTGGATGTGAGTCCAAGATGTTTGGAATTGTTTGGATTTGTTTCATGGTTTTCATTCAGAAAAAGCAAACGAACATGGGAATTGATATTTCTGTCTAAAATCTGGGGGTGTGGTGAAGACAGGAGTGAATCATGAATGAGGGTGGTTAGTCAACAAAGGAGTGAACAGGATTTTCGTCCACAAAGGAGGGATTTCACCGGCCAACATGGTGATTTCATCCACTGAAAACAGGGTTGCTCCAACCAAATATGGGTCAATGATATAGCCAAGAGCAGGGTATACATGGCGAAATCTAATCATTTTGCCGATTTTGCTCCTTGATTTCCCCAATTCTACCCCGTTGCATCATGGTGAAGCACCCCTTGGATCGAGGCCTCGCCCAGCACGTCCTCTCCAACGGAATGCCTCCGATGCCTCCACAGTCACCGCGGTGGAGTGGAAGATCCATGGGATATGGCTGGGATTGTCACCTCCAATGGACTTTGATATATTGGGGGAGATGGGTTGAGATGATTCTCTTGGGGGGCTGCTAGACTTACAAGAATTGTTTGACACGTCTATACCCGGACTGGGAAGGGGACCCGATTTGTGCAAATTCCAGTGATTTCTTCACTTGAAAAAAGAGCAAGGACTGATGCTCGATGCTCCCTAGGCGGTTTGTCAAGGAGGTGACAGAGTAACAATAGAAACCCCAAAATGGCTGGTTTAATACAGTACTACATATGACGAAAATCTGTGTAGCCATTAATCCTAGTCACCCATTCATCAGTCCGAAATACACCATGCGGTTATTTGCTATGGAAAGTAGCCCGATCTTTGTATTTGTTGTTTAATTTTGAGCCAAACGACCGAGGTCTCCCCGCCTTCTGGCGCCTTCAGCACCCGCGGCACCGGCGGCACCTGTGCCACCTGCGGCTGTGCAAAACGCAGTGGCGCCGGTGCCGTTGTTGCGATGTGGGGGAAAGGGACTAGCCAGCTGGCCTCACACATTGGCTGGGGAATCGATATGGCTTTGTCTGAAAATCGATTAATTACCTCTAAAGTCATTGGCTATCGGTATGTGATCATTATCATTATCCCATTAAATTTGCATAAAATAGCCATTTGAAGGGTTTTCAAGCACACCCGTATAGTTAAGTTGAGATAAGACCCACATTTCCAATGATTCGTGAATGTGTCAGAGGCATGGTAGCTGCCACAGAACATAGATGAACACAGAAATTTGGCACTGATATCCAATGATAAAACCTGAGAACAAACACATTGTTGTGATCAATCCATCATTTGTGGAATCCGCTGTGGATATGTTGTGTTTGTTGATGGTCCCCTGAAGCAAATCAAATCTGAGATGATAAACACTAAGTCCACCTAAGGCCCATGTCTGGATGATTTTCCCAGCTGTATGCCTCCATTTATAGGGCATTTCCCAGTCATGTTGGTTCTTCCCTTGGAGGTATCAGCAGCATATCCCCGTGCGCGGGAGCTGGCGGAGCAAAAACGGCTGCTGAAATCGGCGCAAGGTGCGGCTGGGACACTAAGGTAATCATGGAAATCCATAGGATTAGCCGGAAATGATCAATTTTTTGTGGATCTTCCATATTGATGTTAGTTTGTTCGAAGGTAATATGTACCTATAGACTATCCTAGACTTAAGTTTTTGTTTTTCGGATTAAATTGTGTTGAATGTGTGTAAATGTTCCATACGTGGAGTGCAGTGGCATGTGTCAAATTGGATGTTGGCAAGTTATATCTATATGTACATGTATATGATATATAGTTATATATACACATGTTTTGTCATTGTCCTCGCAAATGATAATGATGGTGCGTATTGTTTGTTTTGGGACTTCATAAAAATGCAGAGCAGCTGGAACCTTGTCCACCAGGGATCAATACACCGTGGTAGTGATGGTTACAACTCAATCACTATTAGACATGTTATGCCCGAAGAGCAATGAACTAGAAGGATACTAGAAGGTGATGCTCCACACTTCGCCAAGTTGCACTATAATTAAGTTGAAAAATCGATGTATGGTGGAAACATCTATAGGTAGATGATGGTAGATGATGGTAAATAGGTAATGAACCAACTTAAAGATAGGTAATGAACCACCTGAAACATGGGGGCACGACTTTGTACAATTTTGTTTTTCCAGTGTTCCAGTAGCTGCACACCACTTGACCTGAAGGGCCCAGTCCTAAGCAGGAAGCAAGCTGCAGTCTGCCAGCAACTTGCAAAGACAGATGCAAGCGCTTCAAGAACAGCAGCAACTCGAAGAATGGTTTCAGCTTTGATTTTCCAAGGGAACAACGAAAAAGACTTGAATTTTACTTGCCAAATATAGAGGGCCTCCTATACTTGTGCAATTTTTGTCCTGAAATCACCTGGGGGGGTTACAGGGGTCCAGCCTGAATTGTTGATATTCCTTTGCATGTTTAGCGATTGGGATGGAGCCAACAAGAACACGTCATCCAGAGACCCTCCACGGCTGCGTTCCCATGAATTATTGAACCAAATAACATCAAATAACATCAAATAACATATCTAATTTTACACAAGTTTACACATAATTGTAGTTCAACGTTTGTTTCATTGTTTCATCCAATCAACTTCTTCTCATTATTTTTCGTTTGCAGTAAACATTTCCAGCCAGGCATCAGCTTCTCCAGAAAGCTGCCGGCGCCCAAGACAGTCCTCAGCACCGAAGTCCTCGCACCACGGGGCGCTCGGTGTCGCCCATGCGTTCGGCCTCGCCGTTGCAAGCAGCCGCCCGGCCACGCAGCACGTCCCCCGTGAACGGCGCAACACCGCGGGCCGCCAGTCGCCTGCAACAACCCCGGGTGGTGGTGGCCCGACCCGCCAAGCATGCAGCGGCTGTGGCGGATAGGGTGGCGGCATATGTGGAACCAACCACTCTCAACCGGACGCCAAGATGCTTGGATGATGACCGTGCTGTTCAACTGATTACATCTACTGTTGCAATCCGATGATCCATTGATCATTATATCACAACTTACATATTATAATACATTATAATTAATATATTGTATCAACTACATATATATATATATATATTCATATTATATATATATATATATTCATATTATATATATATATATTACACCATATTGCATATTGTATAGTAATGTATAGTATACAATCCAATTATATTACAGCTATAGGTTATATCTCCATCAAAATCCATGGAACCCCCAAGACCTCGTCCCTGCGCGTTGTGCCCAGGACCCGTCACGGCAGCTGCGCAGGTAGCGCGAGTCGAGTCACCTCCAAGGTCTCCCGGGTCCAGCCCCTCACGGGTCGTGCGACTGGTCCAATCACGAGTGGGTTTGGCATCTGGAATTTTACGGGGAAACCTCGGAAATCCAATGATAATGACCATGTTTCATATGAAAATTACAAGTTCTGTGGGGTGTAGACCCCATTTTTGAGTATTTTATCGCAAGTGGTTCTTAAAATGTGACCGAAATGTTAATATTATAGCAACCCTAACCCATATTCAGAATCGTGTTGAACAATGAAATCAATATAAATCAATGGTTTTTTGGTACCTCAATTTTCACAAACATCCAAATTGTCATGTAAATAAAGACAGCCAAAAACTAGTCACATTGGGGTCGTGAAGTCAAAAATGGTTGTTTTCTAAACATGTCTATGTGTTCCTTTTTGGGATGGTGATTGTGTTAACAGGCATGCTGAGCAAGTGAGAGCTGAGCAAGTGAGAGCTGAGCAAGTGAGAGACCCTGCATGTTGTTGGATACAGGGATAATTAATTTTCATTCGGGAGGGATGTTGATCCCTAAGGATTGGTCAAAATGGGGACGGGGAAGTTGACCACAGAGATTGGGGCCTTCAAGCAACCACAATGGAAGAATAGGGGCATCAACGATGATCTCACCACAAGAGGATGATCCGTAAAGTTCGTACTCCTGCAATTTGGTTCAGAAGCTTTGCAAGTAAAGTCCCCTATATTGTGGCTAACACCAGTCACAAGGGTGAGATGGTTCTCCCGGGGCTCTTCAGAGCTCAAGAGGATTCTGGGAAGCGGAAACATGGGACGACTTGATGAAACCGAGACTGGGCATTCCACAGGTATCCAACCTTTACTTAAACATACTTTAGGTACCCTCTGGTAAACTAACCTAACTATGGAAAATCACCATTTTTAACGGGAAAATCAACTATTTCTATGGCCATTTTTAATAGCTATGTTAGTTTACCAGAGGGTACTTGAGGTATATAGTGTAGTGATGGCTGCTCAGGTGACACTGACACTACAATTCCACGCGAGTGATCTTTTTCGATCTGACAATGGGACATCACCTCTAAAACATGTCCACTTCAGGATTATGTTCAGTGAATTCCAAAAAACATTGAGGATATCCCACCAGCCATGTTTGATTGCCAGAAGGTATGCGACAAAGAAGGCCATCTGGTTTCACCAATGTTGAAACATCTTGCCAAATGTGATATCACACGGGCCCGACCTTGGAAGCTGAGGCAAAAAAACGGATCCAGTCCCTCTCACGCTGCAACTGCAGCAAGCGTTGCGTCGCGGGATTCTGCGTCACCACGGCGGGCAAGATCCAAGACGCCTCCTCCCAACAACCAACCAAAGTGGCTGGATGCAGAGCTACTGTAGGGAAAGGTTGTAATTTTGTGGTTGACTTTGCCCTTCCAAGCTTTTGAACATCACTCAATTTCACCGAGATGAGTCTTTGCGATTTTACCATGGAAATAGGCTCAACGGATCCAGGGAATTCAAGCGAAGCCTCTCAACCGGATGGATCTGGACGGGTCGTTTGCCTCTAGGATTCGAGTGTCTCCCGCCCTAGATTTCTGTTCAAGAAGAAAACATAGGGGAGACACCTAACTGCAGCGGAGTCAAATTGGGCGCAGAACTCTGAGATTCTGCCATATTTTGCCCACAAGTTTTCTGGGGCCTTTGACTTTGACTGCAGCGCATCTGAGGCACGCTGCAACTGCCGCCAGCGTTGTGTCGCGGGATTCAGCATCACCACGGCGGGCAAGATCCAAGACACCTCCTCCCAACAACCAACCGATGTGGCTAGACGTATAGAGCATAGATGACGTGAGCTGAAGGGGAAGTTGCTGATTTTGTGGTTTGACTCCGATTCTCAATTCACCTACTGAGTGTCATGAGACAAAGTGCATCAAGTGGAAGCGACTGTTGGGCAAAGAACTCACAACCACGACATACAGCAGCATAGACCTCACTGCAACGTCACTGGACATGATGGTAACTTAGGGGCAGCACAACCAAAGTGTCCTCTCATGGTCTTATTTCAGGATGGTGAACAGATACTGTTTTCTGTCCTCTGAGGATATGTTTTAGAAAACCATTGAATCTTTATATATATTAGTTGTATCCACCACGAACCCCAGTTAAACAATTCGCCTAATGATAAACCAGCTTAGCTATCACTTATCAACCATTAATATCCAGTTTTCTTAGCCAATACAATATAATATAGAATAATATAGAATTCAATAGATCAATATAGATCACCATTTTTGCATGTTGGGTGGGCCACCTCGTAGGGTCCTTTGGGGTTCAGTCCTTTCCTTTGAGGCCAGGATCCAGTCCCTTCCACGTGGCAGCCAATCCCGTGGCATCGGCACCCTCAGCACCGCGGGCGAGATCCAAAACACCTCCACCCAGTGATCCGCTGGCGTGGCTGGGAATGTAAAGGTGAAACGGAATGGGAATCTTGGGTGATTTTGGCATTGAAACAATGAGGTTATGAAAAACAACATGCTGTGCATTGGAGGTTTCGTATCTGCTTTTCATTGGAGTCTATAGAGGCGATGGGCTTGTTATTTGATGTTATTTGAATGTGAATGAACTTGATTGTTCAGATGTTTATCCAGGGGATGCAGACAATGGTTCCTCTGACGTTTGGTGTGCACAAAATGCAAGTGGCAACGAATCCTGGGGTCCAGACTGGCCTCCTATGGGTCGAAATGGGTCAATATTACTGGACACAAAGATGTGGGAAGCCATCGATGCCCCAATGTTGACCATGGAGATCTCTTTCCCTCGCTGCCAACATTTAGGTCGTTTCAGTGGAACGCCGATGTGCTTTTCATACGGCTTTCATAGTGTCGTTACCCACCTATCCTAGGTGCACTGTGGATATCACAAGGTGGTGCCAAATTATTTAGCTAAGTCGGTTATTATACACCCATTCAACTAGAGTTACTAGTTATACTATATTATATTCATAGTTGACACCATATCCGAGCTAACCTATTTCTAAACCAATTTAGCTCACCAACTGGGACACTACATTGTTCTTTTTTTACCAATCACACCTCCACTAAGCCCAGGTTCAAAGTTCGCCGCTCTCCTCCAGTCGTTGACTCTGCGCCTAGCCTTCACTCCGCTCCCACCCAGCGGCTGCCGCGGAAGCCGGCGCTGCCAGTGATGGCCAAGGCCAAGTCGGAAAAGAACCTCGGCAACGATGTCACCACGACATCACCATGAAGTGATGGTAAGGATGTACCCTCTGGTATTCAAACATGGCAATTGGAAATCCACCATTTATAGACAAATTTCCCATTAAAACCTCCATTTATAGAGGGTTTTCCATTGCCACGTTTGATTACCAGAGGGTAATTAAGGGGAATCATTCTCAAATGGATTCAAATGGTATAGGGAATTATAGAATGCTTTAAGTGAATTTAGTGGGGAGAATTAAAATGATTCTCCCCTAAGTGGAAGTTGTTCAGTTATTTTCAGGGTGACTTAGAATGATTCAGGCAGATGGATGCATTATGAATGATTATGGCTATTCGAATGGGGAGCATGATGATCTAATGGAAAACTCCTGGAAAACTCTTGTTTACCATTCTAAAACAAAAGGCTTTAAATGTTGTTTGACCTTGTTCAAAACAAGTGATTTAAAATAGGGGCGGGACGGGCAACCAATGAATAGTGAATCGGGGAAAATGATCAACGATCATTTCTTTAGGGGTATTTTTCAGACAAACACGCATAAGAAGATAGGAAGTGTCAATCAGCTGCCACCCACAGAAACGACATATCCCATCCCTTTTTCCTAGACTGCATATTGATTGAGACATGTTTTTTTTTCCCCGAAATTCAAGCAACCATAAAAAGGTGGAGTTTCAGCCATTGAACCAGTGAATCATGGATGTGACTATGGAAATCTGAAGAATAGAAAACTAAAAGGGGATGGTTGATGTTGTTTGGTGGTCGCAAACATCCAACAAGAGCTGGGGTGTAGAGCTACAACTAGGTACTAATCATGTCAAATTAGATATTGAATGATTTGCACATTTGGCAACTAACCACAATGCAAAAGTAAAAAGCACCACGCGGAACACAGGGATTGGGGACAATGGCCGCAACAATAGTTTTGGATGATACACATTTGAATGCATATTCGCAGTTCTCATCGCTGGATTTTTTTGAAATGTACTAATAGTATACCTGGTATCATTGTGACCAATGGGAAGACGTCAGGAGACCAACATAGATGTATTGATTCTAAACTGAAATTCGAGTACGGTCGGGACATTGTTTGAATTGGTTTCTGGAACAAGACACAACAAATTTGGACTATTGGATGGAATTGGGTCAAACGTGTGGTCCCTGAATCCTCAAAAGACCATTGAAAAAAAACACGGTTAACCCAGATAAGCCGTACTTGCCATATCCATTCTTATTGAAGCACACTTATCACATGGGGGTTCATTGTTGGGTTTAGGATGATATAGATTGGCTGAAAATAATCAAATAAGTGCTTGCTGCTTGATGAGCAACATACTTGGTGGTCTAACAGCAAGCAGTTTGGATACCTAGTGAGAACAGTAAAGATGTGCACGTACATCCTGGATTATGATGCCAAGTCTCCAGCATGAGGGTCCATCCCACTTTGTAAATGGGTTACAACATGTTATAACCCCAGTTATATATGTGGAATATCATGGAATATCCGTGAATTTCCCCAGTGATATATGTATATATAATTATACAATATTATACATACATATACACATATATGTATATTTATATATATATATACATTATATGTTTATATGTGGCTTATTTTCCACTTACTACCTGGGATGCCCATCCGTCGGTATGCGCTTCATTTCCGTCCCAAGGAGCCTCTCTTCTTTCCTGCCCAGCGACGCCAAGTCCCTGGGTTTCGCGGACAAAGTCATGGCCACCGGGGCGGGCCCCGAGGGGCCCGTAGCATCCGACGGAAAGGAGAGCCTGGGACCAAACGTTGCTCCAACGGTTGCGGGTTTGCCCACAAAACCATGGATTTAAGCATGAAAAATTGTGAAACATGAGGGAGTAACAAGGAAAAAATGTGGGTTTAGTGAGGGAATGAATCATGGTGGGATGGTACTGGATGATTTGTGACAAGTCTTTGGCAAATCCTGACCTTCCTGACAAATCCGTGACAAATTCAGATTTTGGGCCTACGAGCACAGCTGCAATACATGACTAAGAAGATCCATGGATTTGCTATCAACCACCTACTAAAGAAGCCATTGATGGCACAAGTAGTCAAGGACAGTCAGTGCAGATTGTCGCCATCATGACGCGACTTTGGCCAAGCCACACAAGCCAAGGAAAGTTTATCGTGCATAATAGGAACCACCAAAAAGATGAAACAATACATTTAATTATCACTGTATATGTATATATATATATATGTATATTATAATATATATGATTTAGATAGGATTTGATTTCCATTGTTTTTTGAACTTGCCACAACACATCACAAGACGTATTGGGTCCTCAAAATTGCCTCCTGTATTTGTTCTAGCCGCAGTCCCAGGAGGGCCTGCTTCTGTTTCTAAGGAATGTCTACTTGGGTTTTCGCAACGAGCAGGGCCAGAGGGATGGCTTTGGAGTGATGCCACTTGCTCATCCAGAAGCCATGGGACACCATGGGGTGAATCACTCAAGATGAAGTAGCTCTAGGCCAATTTTAGCCGAGCTCATTCCAGCTTGACTCAGATCCACCAAAAATTATCGACGGTTTCAATCATTTGTTCGTTTCAATCCCAGCTGGAATGATAATTTTCCTGATTTTTCAGAGGGCTGGCTCAAGCACAGGGTGTAACCGGCCGCTTGCAAAAGTATAGCATATTGTTGGAAATCTGTCCATTTTCATTTGATCCTATAAGATACAATTTGGTTGGCCTTTGTTCACCCACCAATTTGGGTCAAAGGGCCACCAGCCCAGCATCCCATCCCAAGGCAAGTGGAGAACGGCCCCACCTACACCGGGCAGTGGAGCGGTTCCAAACGCGATGGCCACGGAACGCTCTTCTTCGAGAAAGGCGTCTTTGAAGGTCAGTGGGTGCAGGGCAATGCGCACGGCAAGGGTATAGTGCACTTTAAGATGCTTGGTGGCAGATGCTGTATCTATAGAGGTTGGTGTTCAGAATCAAGGAGGTGTTTTTTGTTGTTTGACTGGGTTAACTGTTGGGTTTATGGTGATTTTTTGTATAGTTAGGATAAAGTTACAACTAGCTTACTGCAACTGTTGGGTTTATGGTGATATTACTTCGATGGGTAATAAGCCAAATTATGACCAGGGGGCACCACCTGGTAGGCAATCTCGTGGGTGCATTTTTAATGAACCAGCCATTCTTTCAAGAGTTTGCAGATCACGAAGTCAGCACATGTCATGTGTAAGATCATGTAAGTGCGGTAGGGACCCCCACCTGATTAGAATGGATTGTGAAGTGCAACAGCAAATAGTTTTGCCTGGGAAAGAATGATGGGAGTATTGAACGCAACCCGTAAAAATGGGGATGTACCCAAACAAGCTGGATGATTGGTATGTTGTCTCACATGTTTTTTGTTTCCCCTGTTCCACAACAGGAAATGATGATCCCAAGTCTCATGTTTTTTTGGGGGGATGGGTTGCTCCACCAACAACCAAAAGAAGGCGGCAAAGAGAATTTCACACGTGTCCTCCAAGCGGAATAATGTCAACCACGGACTAGCAAATCCTGGTTGATCAATTTTGGGGTTGATCCGCCAAAAAGTTAACATTTAGCCAATAAAATGCTACTCTCCACCTCAATTTAACACCCAGGGGGGTCTTAATCTGGGGCTGAGTCTCCAGGGATTTCTTCACTTTCTCGATTTAAATGGTGGCATAAAGCATGGTCCACCTGCCAGGATGTCCTTTGTTGTGGAACATAGGAACTTGATGGACAAATCATGAACATATGGATTTTGATTGGCTGAATTCTCGTGTTTGATGGACAAATCACGTCTTTATTGTTTAAATCCCTTTGTAAACACCGAAAGTGTCCCCTGTCCATTGCCTTTCCAAAGGAATGGAGACACCTTTCAAGGAGGATATGAGCAGCAACTCGACCCAAGATGGGGTGTCTGCTTCACAGATTTCCTGGTCATTTCCGGTATCAGGGTTATACTTTTGAGCCGACAGTATTACATACTGTATATTAACAATGCCCTATGGATCCAAACACTGTCTGAGAAGGTACAACCAACCTCCTAGTCATCATACCCCAGTCGTACTTCCTAAGAAGGTACGGCTGGATCCATAGGGATGGCATAGCGGCCCTTTTTTGGGGAGTTGGTGTTTTGAACCATACCCGAATGGTTAGTGGGCAGGTTACCACTAGTTATCACCACCCATAACAATTGGGATATATTTGGGGAGATGATGTAAGATCCAGTTCCTTCCGGAGATAGCCGCCTGCAACCTTTACTTGGCAGGCTTTTAAGTTCCTTTTTTTGGTTGGAAACATCAATCTGACTCTCTGGAACAAATGTCTCATTTCCGCAGCAAAAGCAGGATGATTTTGTTCGGAACTGCATCCTCACGTCTAGCTTGTAACTCATGTATATTGGGATACAGCCCAGCTTCTTTCCATCTACAAATCTCTAGGACTAGGAATCTTTCCAGTGGACTCCAATAGTTTGGCCAACCTGGTCAGTGCCGAGCCAGGAATCGAAAGTGCGGCTTTGGGACCTATACCTGGGCAGATGGAACTTTGGATGCAGCCAGATCATGGGAGCCATGAAGAAAATACCTCTGTTGATCGGGAAATTCGGTTGAGGGAGTTGTAAGTGCTTTATTGGGGTCAAACCAGATCACAGGGATACCAAGAATCGGAAGTTAAACCAAACATATTATTGAAGTACGATTGCATTGTTATGACCCAAGTCAGAAGCTACCAATTTACCAACCAGTATACTGGGATGGGATAGTGGTATTTTTCATGGCTCATGTTGCATCTGACCAGCCAACTTATGAGGGTTTTAAATGGTTTTAACATGTTTTGATACCTGAAATTTAGCCATGAGATTGGGATATGAATTTTCTGGGGGTTGAGGTCGGGGTAACCCCAAAAAGGATGGAAAACACAAAGGTACAGTGTACTACTATTTTAGTACCGCTTGTTTAACGATATTTTTTTTTGGGGGGGGGTCGCTATTCATTCATTATAAACAATCAGAAAGAGGGAGCACGAGGGATTCAACAAGCCGAACTGAGATCTACCTGGAAAGAAGTCAACAATAAAACAGGTTGCTGACCTGAATTACTCCTGTGGATGAGTCCAACTATAGGGGAATTACCTCTATGGCTATGTCAAGGTGGAAACATATGTTCAAAAGACACTATTGGATTGTAAGAGCACCCAATTTTTTGTGAACAAATGTCGTGTGTGGTGTGCCAATGATGTTACTTTTGTGGATTGCTATTCAATTGAACAATGTGAAACCATATTGATTGTTGCGACATTGTAATCAAACCTATAGGTTAGATTGAACATAGGGTATCCTCAAATCCAATTGTTCATTGTCATTCTCTCCATTAAGACAGAACTATTTTGGTGGTGTCCCTAATTTTCAGACACACCCATATATTGGTTCTTGTTGTTTTAAAGGAGATGTCATGATTTAGAATGGCGGTGAACCTTTGAAACAGGTTTCGTGACATCTAAGGACTCCTCAAGATTCATGTTTGTTGAGCAGCACGCATGGAAGACGTGTTTTGATCTTGGTCAATTTCCATATAGCTAGACCTTGAATGTACCCTCCAGAGTTTTGGTACATCGACGCATTTTAAAATCCGAGAGGCTTTCAGGGCCAACATTTTCCTATCAGTCAGTTTTGATTGGGCTTGGCCCCATCCATGTGATTTGGGTTGAGTGGCCCTTACTATTTGTACTTTAGTATGGGTAGAACGTCTGGCTGTCGCACTTAATTCATTCACTTTCACTTTCCTGCTAGTATCAACCTTACTCATTCGTTCACAATAAAATGACAAAAACATCATATTTACAGTGTTTCATAGTTACCAAGAGTTTCCAACCTGGTCAGGATTCGCAATCATCCACAGTATTTCAACTCTCATGGCTTCCAGGTACTGTGATCAGCCGTCCTGAGGCACCACTGAAGCTGGAGAGTATCTGGATGGGCAAAAGCACGGGCAACACCACTGGCAGCGTGGAACTGAACGATGGGAGACTCGTTGAGAATGATGGGAGATTGTCGCGACAAAAATGAAACTGGGGGATTCGATTCAATGGATTCAATGGGGATGGATGGATATGGAGTCATGTCGAAGAATATGGCTATAGTTATCGCATGTTATCGCGAATATATGGTCATTTTTTTTGACCCATCTTGAAAGCAAATCTAAGGATGAAAAGATTGTACGCCACCCTATTTTGGGGTGCCCGATTGACTTGGAAACAGATACCTACAGCATCATTGATTCCCGCAAACATCATGGTCATGTTATCGATGTTTGGTGATGTTTGGTGGGTCTATCTTGATTTTGGTATGGTATCTTAGTGATCTATACTGTTGCCATAAATAAGAACATACACAATAGAAATAGCCAGAAAATGAGTTCTACTATTTGTGCTAGCGAATTGGGCCAACTTGGCCATGGATGCGTCACGACATGTTACAACATGACTTTGGGTAGAAGCTGTGGGCCTTGTTTCATCCAGACTGATAAGGAGCATTGCTGGCGGATATTATGGCTTTTGACCATCCTAGGGATGTTGAATGGATGTTAACCCTCAGTAGACTAACAGTTAGCTATGGAAAATCATCATTTCTCATATGTCAATCATCGAACTAAAGGGCCATCTATATCATAGCTATGTACTGGAAGATGATAGGGGATTATTGCCCTAGTATGGCATTCAGACGTAGATCACTATCCCCTTTCTTGCTTTGCTTCTTTCAGAGCATACTCCCGATGATGTCTTCTTGCAAATAGCTAACATATCATTTATCATGAATTACCCTCTGGTTATTTAACATAGCCATGGAAAATCCCCTATAAATGGAGGTTTTAAAGGGACAATCATCCAAAATTAGCCATTTTCCATGGCTATGTTAAATAACCACAGGGTAATACTATTGAACGCGATATTGTAATTAACGACATACCAACCTGGGTTGATACCAAATTTGGTTTCTTTGAGCAGACGACCCCAAATCCGGTAGTGTTTCAATGTTCTTACTTCAATGTCCCCTCAAAACAATTGCGAGTTGTGGCTATCAACCTTAAATGATCATGCCAATGGTTAATCATCAGTTTTCAATTCAACAGTGTCATGATTTCGGATGAGTCAGTTCCCTATGTATACAAGATATTGCCCCCCCCCCAGTTCTAAAATTGGTTTATGAGCTCAATTATTCAATTCTACTCAATTCAACACATCTACAATAAATCCTATCTAGCCTATTTATAAACCAACTTACCCTCCCACTAATCAACATAGACCCGGAAAGCAGCCCATCTTCGTCGTGGAAACGAATCTTCCAACTCCCCAGTCATGGCAGGGTCGTCATGCGAAAAAATGGGTATGGGTCAAGATTCAAGCCCATCGAATTTCACCACGGATTTTCGTATTGGGGTATCCGATATTGACCTTCCGAATCCTTCCGATTCATGTGAAAAGTATGCACCCTCTAATTATTGGGGTATGTTCATGACTTGACCCATAGCCGCAGAAAGTTGGAGGATCCCCAGAGGTCTTTGGATGTTTTTTGGGCTAGGAGATGGTCTACGACAAGGGCGCCCTCGTCAGCACCCAGCGTCGCCCGTCCTCCGGCGCCGTCGCGAGTTCGAGCGGTCACTCGGTAGCTGCTGGAGATACAGTGGAAATGGTGGAAGTGTTACCCTCTGATAACTATTTGTTTATGGGAAAATCACAATTTGTTTATGGGAAAATCACTATTTTTAATGGGAAAATCACCAATTTTTAGGGGAAAATCACTATTTTTAATGGGAAAATCAACAATTCAATGGGATTTATATGGTTATACCCTCTGGTAAACTAACAGTTTGCTATTGAAAATGGCCATAGAAATGTCGTGGGATTTTCCCATAGGATGGTGATTTTCCATAGTTATGGAAAGGTTTAACAGTTTACCAGAGGGTAAGTGATACTGTGGATGGAATCCGGCACCAGTTGGTGACTATTGGGATTCCTATGAAACACTGAAAATGTATGGGATTGTTTTCCATCGACCAGCTGGTGCAGGATTTCGCAACCATCCACAGTAAGTCATGGTAAGTCTAAGAGATGGAGATAGATATTCATGATGATTAATGATTAATGAAGTTTCGTATTTAGATGAGCAGAGATTAGATTATTGTAGATTTGTATGGATCTGTATATTGAAATAGAAGACAGTAGACAACCCGTTTTTTTTTTAGAAAACATATATAGAAGGATAGAAGGCATGACACCATGACTGATGCTTTGTCAGGGGAATCTTCTCGAAGCTAGCCCAATTTCCGCTTTAGGAATTTGAACAATTTGCCAAGTAGACTCAATTTGATATTACCAGCAACAGGGAGATACTGCCATGTGATTTGTTTGTGACTTTCGCGCCAAACAACACCATGGAGAACGACATCCATTGCCAAGGCGAAGCTAAAAAGGAGTTTGTGGCGCAAAAACTGGTCCTGGATAAGGCTGCAGATAAGGCTGCTGGATGATGGGATGATGGAGAAGTCGTGTCGTGGGTTCAGCCAACAAGATTTCCTCTCATAATTCAACATAGCTACAGAATAGAACAATTTCAAACAGGTCAATGAATGTGAAGCATCTATAAATTGTGTTTTTGTTCAATAGCCTATTAAACAAGAGTAGTCTTAACCATCAAACATGGGAAACCCGTTTCAAATATGATGGACCTCACAATCAAAATTGCTGAAAACCTGATATCGAGATTCCTTGCCCCATTTCTGGGAAAGCCCAGACATATCCTCATGATTGCTGTACCAGCATCATTTCTTCAATTTCTGATAGATAAATCCCATGGACGGAGGAATTCATGTCCCTGTCTCTTCTAGTGAAACAGGTATCGGTAGATCCAAACATATCCCTCATGTCTGGACCAACCCATATATTCATTATTCCTGTGTGAAATTCAATGTTTGGTGCTTAATCCCCATAAATTGGCAGCTTGATGCAACAATCGTTCCGACCAGATTGCAATGTCTTGTGCATTTCTTGACATATTCCATGCATTTCCCAAAGATCCCCCAACCCGTTTGTTATTCTCATTATCATATATGTGTATTTACTGATTTCATGGTTTTCCGATGAGTATTTGATGCCGTCCCAATTGGCAGACACAACCATATATTTGGGGTTCTTGTGTCCACCGACAAGTATGTGACGATCTTGATGAACATAGCTTGAACAGATTTCCACATATATATATATATATATACATATATATATATATAGACACTCATATATACCCATTACTTCATCCCACCCTTGGTGTCCTGAGAAGGGACAGATCACCCCCAGTCATCATACCACAGTCATTGAGCTGGATTCATAGAGATGCATTTTTATGTCAATAATCCCATAAGCTGACTGGTTTCATCCCCATTTCCTCCATCAGACCGTAGATATTTCCACCATAAAACCACTATCCACATCGATCTATTGGATATAGCAAGTTGGATAGTTCCCATCAAACATCCCCATGAATGTGCCATGATGGAACCCCAATTTCAAATGGCTATTACGTGTTATTGGCCCCCATCATTGCATTCTGGAAAGCTGGTGCGGTTGAGGTGAATTTTGCGGGAACCATGGTGGTTGTAACCCCCATAAGTTGGGAGATAACTTCCCCTCCATAGCTGTAGTTACAGCATATACCCACTTAGTTCACTGGAACCGCACCCACAAGTATAGCAACATGATGGCAATCTCCGGTAAAACACATACTGTATAGATAGATCTACCATGATTCTTAAGCCAATGCAACCAACTAGTAAATGTTGTTATTTGTGTTTATTTGTGTTTGTTTTTAAAGATCCCTATTTTTTTATGGTTATTGGATGTTTGAGTTCTGTAGTTCCACGTTTCCACAGCCGTTTGGACCTCGAAGGAAGGCTGAGACAAGAGCTCACTGCGACGGCACAGACAGATTTGATGGAAGTTCTTGTCGTATCGACCAACTGACCAACGAAGCCCTCAGCCTGTGCGTGGAGACTACGGCGTAGTGGAACAAATCGGGACACTATGTTATGGGCGACCAATCCCGATCTTCCGTACGAGTGCCAACAGAAGAGTGGAGTGGGAATCGCGAAATTTTGTGTTTAAGTGATATTTGTCACCTTAGTTGCAGGAGTTACTTTATTCCACATATACCTGTTTTCAGGGCCATAACTGTAAACGTACGGGTTGATTGGATTTCCGATAATGTGATAAACTCAATGATAGATCATCTCCAATATAACCAGAAATGGGTAGTGTAAACCCTCCACAACTGTTCGTTATAGTTATAGTTGTAGTTGGGATTAAACATTTAAAAACTGAATAATCCCATTGTTTCAGGGCCATGATTTCTACCTTCAGACCCCCAAAAAGAGTCCCATCCACCAGAGCTTTTCAAAACGTCAGGCGCGACCTGCACCAAGACCTACACCTCCGCCAAGTCCTCCCAGCGAGCCCAGGGGCCAGGTGCTATGGGGATGAGTCAAAATTCAAGCCCTATGGGACCACAGATTTTAGGTGATTTTAGTATATGAGTAGTATTGACCATCCAATTTTAGGGGTACCATGGGGCACCTAATTTTTGACCCGGACCCATATACATAGCAAGCAAAAAAGACAGGACCATATGTGGTATCCCCACATTTTGCTAGGATTTCTTACTTCTCCAAGACTGCAATTTATAGTTTACGTCCCGAGAAAGAGATACACAAACTCCAAACAGCACCAGGTGCCGGCGTCGAGCCAGTCCAGCCGCTGTCGCTCCAACAGCGCCTTTCGCGCGCAAGGCTTCACGGATGAGGAGATCGTGCCACGGCGATGCGGATGGGGAATGGGGAATGGAGGTGAAGTTGGCGAACTGATTTTGATGGACATGTCCCAACATGGGAAGTACATGGAGGATATACTGTAACGATGGGTTACAAATGACAAATGTGTCACCCACAGGAATTTCATGGAAATATACTGTAAATGTGATTTTTTGACATCATGATTTGGCTGGTCACAAATGATAAGTGTCATTCTTCACCCGTGACAGCCCAGTGGTGGCCATTTATTGGAGGATCATCCCGCTTAGAAAGTGGTAAGCAGGGTCATAAGCCACCTAAATGAGGGAACCCCACGAATCAGGGACTTCTTAACATTCCCCATGGATCCAGCTGCGGAAGTATGACTGGGATATGACAGCAGGGCAGGACTACATCCCGAGGAGGAAGTATTTGGATTCATAATAGGGATACTGTAACACATAGCCAGTCAGAAGGGGATTACAAACCAGCAAACTCCATGGCCCAGCCAAGTGGGTGCAGAATCGTTAAGGTTCACATAATGTTCCAGCATTCTATGTTTGTATTGGTACTCGATCATTGGACAGTCAATCATGATTTTCGCAAGCCTTACTTAAGAAGCGTGTCATATGTGCATGTGCATTGCAGCTCAAGATCAGATACCATTTAGAATGGATATGACATTTACCCAACAATTCGATCAGTCCAGTCCAGTGTTCATGGCAATGCCAATGTTGTTACTCCAAAGATTTTCGAAAGACACCTGCGTAAATCCCATGAATTCCAACAAAGATCCGTCTACCTTCATCCAGTATTTGGCTCCATTAAAAGTCCATTCACAGCCCATCGAACTCCCATGAAACATCCCAACCCCATTGAGATCCTAGCTGGCCAACTGAAACCCCTGAGGCATTGATGGAAAGGAAGAGCGCCTCGAATGGGTGGTCGAAGTGAGATCTCAGCTGGTTTTCATATTGCGAAAATGGTGGCTGTAACTGATTTCACCAACAATAATGGGCATAAAACCAACCAGAAAAGGGAATAATGGATATATAAGTGACATATCGTGGGACATTTCGGACATCATGCGAAGTGCTGGGAAATAATCTGATGTGTTGGTAGAAACATGGAATGGGATATAACGGGATATACTCTCTGGTTATTTAACATAGCCATGGAAAATGACGAATTTTGGATGATTTTCCCAGCTATAAACCTCCATTTATAAGGGATTGTCCATGGTTATGTTAAATAACCAGATGGTCATGATATAATCGTGGAATGGCCATCACAGGAATGCTCTCAACCGTGGGACCTTGAAGTAGCCTATGACAACCCAATCAGTGTTTACAGTCAAAACCTATACCCTATAATGTGGGTAAAACAATAAAAATCCATCCCCCACATCATAAATAGGTGGTATAAACCATTCCAAAATTGGTGGTTTATTATTGTCTTACCAACATTACTACCATTCTATACCATACTGTACCTGTATAGATGGCTGAAGAACAACCAAAAATCCCGTGTAGACAACTCAAACGACCGGGGATCTTCGGGAGCAACTGGTCAATTTCAGCATCAAAAACATGGTATATAGAATAGATCATAATAGCCAATGATGATATGTAGAAATTGTATCAATCAGCAAAAAAAAGGCTTTCAAAATGGCATCCAAAAATGATTTCAGCTACTTGAATGCCATTGTTTAATTGGAAGAATGCCAAAATGATCCCAGCGGAGGAATTGGGATGCAACCTATGATGCAACCTATGAGACTTGGGGAAATCAAAGGACTCTGGTTTATGTCAAAATAGCTCTTGAAAATGGCCATAGAAATCGTTCATTAATAGCATGGTGATTTTCCAGTTTGCTATGTAAACGTTTACCAGAGGGTATATATGGCTATAAAAGCAATATCACTATGACTGGCGGGTGGTGATATTTTTTTCGAGAACTGCGTCTTTAGGATGGGACGGTCCAGAATGCGTGTTTTTTGGCAAATACTTTTTATTGATTTTTCAAGGGTGTTTAAAACGATGACATATACCCTCTGGTATATTAACATAGACCCTGACAATAGCTATTTTCAGAAGAAACTAATCTTCCAATCCCTATCTGCCAGGGTCTATTTTAATTTACCAGATGGTATCATAAGACACAACCAAAACAACGCCATGACCACTATCACCAACATCACCGTTTCTTGTTGTGAAAAGAAACCTTTGAAGGTTGCAGCCACATGATATTTTTCACAACACGCCTGTACACTCCAAACCAGACCAATGGGCTGAAACCAATCTACGATAGACTGTTTGTAGATGATTAGTGTCCTACGTGTTCCTATATTTTGCGGGTGGAAACTATGCATAACAATCATCTAATATCATCTATAACTATAGATAAATGTAGATGTTTCCAAAACTATCCTAAAATCATCTAACCATCTATAATCAGGTTGGTTCAAATGATGATGAAATCTCAATATGAATATAATCATCTAATCATCTACAATCATCCATCTATAAACCCGCTTAGACCTATATATAATCATCTATAATAACGATTATGACTATATTAATATTACGGTCAAACGCCGTCGTTTGCCCGGACCGGGAAAGATCATAATCATAATCATCATCATCATCATCATCAACATCATCATCATCATCATCATCATCATCATCATCATCACCCCCTCGCCCCCCTTCCTAAATGGTAATGATTAGTGAAGGTAGTTTGTTGAATAATCTCTTATGTAAGGATAATCAACAATCAGGATACCCCGGCCTCACCAACTGAACCTCTCTGCAAAATGGCACCAGTACGCGGGGGAGATTAAATTCTTGGGCAAACAATGGTGTCAGCGCGTAATATTGCTATAATCATCTATAATAATGTCATCGTATTAATAGAATGATTTTAATAATTTTGATTATAGATTATTTATTACTATATATAATATATATTTCTTAAATGAGCTATAATCATAATCATCTACAATCAATATTATCAGATTCAGCTTGTAATCATAATATAAGTACCAAAATCATCTATCAATAGTTTAATTTATTTTAATTTGATATATATATATATATATACAATTATGATTTAAACAATGGTGATTTCAGGGGGGTTGAACCCACACTGCGCTGCGCCCCAGGTCCACCAGGGTCCCCCACCAGCCCACTGCCGGACCGAGCGGCACAGCCTGGGGGCCACTCTGGGCGCGTGCCGCGGAGCGAAGTTACGGAGGGATGGGGGGGAAAGGCCGTAGAAATTGGAAAAACTGTGGGAAACCTATGGGAAAATCAGGATTTGAATGGATTTTAGCATCAAAACTATGGGACAAATTGTGATTGAACGAAGAAACATGGTGAAGTATGGTGGCTTAATCAGCAAACATGTGGAGCTGACTAAGACAAATGGGAATTGACGTATGGTACTACAATAATTACTGCAACGACGATTCATTGTAGCTATACTGAATAGTTGACAATATACATTTATGTTATGCAATATAAATATATATATATAATATTATAGGCTTTAAAGCAGCTTTAAAGAATTTAAAACTGGAGGTTACCACCTTATTGAGATCTCATGGATTGCTATCGCCATGCGGGAAACATGGTAGATTTAAGCAATGAAACTTTGTATGACACCAACAATAGTGATCAATAGTGATCAATTGTGATCAATAGTGGGGATATAATGGGGATATAATGGGAGACAATGGGATGTACGTATCATATACTACTGTATATGATATGTGGGTTTGTTTGAGCATGACAGATATCCAAAAATTGTCAGTTTGATGGGTCACATTATGGTTAACCAAGGGATTTAGAGTCACCCTATGTTGAGACAAAACGAATGTAGATGTTGCCCTGCCGTACTGCCATCAGCCCCCTAATATTCAATACCGCCAATGTTTGGAACCCCAAAGAATTGATCCAGTACAAAACCAGGGTAATCAAACCTGGTTAGTTGGATAGTCCAACCGACCAGGTTTATTTGTATAGGCGGTGTTTAACATTTTAGGTGAATGGATCCAACTAACAATGGCAATGCATTGCGACCCACAAGACTGGGAGATTTGATTTCTGGTTGGAAGTTCTACCTGCTGTTTGAACCTTAGTTGAGTGAGTTGAGTAGCGCATATTGTTTCTATTTGCCGTGATTCTACAACTGGGAAACACAATAGTCATTCAAACCCACACCAATAAGTACGTTGTATATATCTATCATGATCTGTCATAACTTCAAACATTTCAAACCCAGTAACCGGGAATACAACATATGTATCATCTATAGAAGGTTATAAGATATAGATGTTGTGTAATCTCCGTTTCAACTGGTTGTTGTGGATATTAGTGATGGCCCTCAAGGATCGTTCTGGGTCCACATAGGAAGAATTTTGACAGCTTAGAATCTTAGAATGTACCGTACCTGAAAGATGTCCTGAAGTAGCTAGAATCCATGGGTTGAATCCCTCTTGTTCATGGTTAAGTCCCCATTATCATATTCTATAATCTGTTTTCCCGTTCATCTAAACCATGATTTCCCACTGTAAACATCTATAAATCTATAAATCATATTGTATAAACCACTCACAGAATTTTTCCATGGGTTAAATCCCTGTTGTTCATGGTTGAGTCCCCATTAACATATGATAAAATCACCATGTGTTCTCTATTCTTCGTGGTTGCAGCTCCCATGATTTCACATGTTTTTCATGGTGGAATTCATTTTTTCCAGCTGCAGGTCTTTTTCCCCACCTCTGCGCGCACGCGACCACTCCACGCTGGTGCCTCCGCTGCCCCGGCACCCGCGTCCGTGGCATCAGCGCCGGAGCTGCTGCGGAGCATGGGCAAAGGCGTCCAGCTGGGAGGATTGATTATTGATGATATCCTATTGGGGTTTGTCTGAAAATAGGGTATACCAGTATACCCCCAATTATAGCCATTTAAAGGGGATAATGAGGATGAACCAATGAATTTTTGGAAATACAGTATTTTCAGACAAATCTATTCTATCAGCATTGCTGCATTATGTTTGGCCTTGTCTATTTTTTCTATATATCACCGTCATAAAGACCACCCGGTTTGATCCCCATAAAAATAACAAATTCCTCATTGATGGTTCATATTTCTAACGATTAACTCCCCATTTAACCGGTAACTTGTGCAGGCTTGCTCCAACCTGCTACAGGTGAACCAGAGCTGGCGAAAAACTTGTCCTTGTTAGTTCTTTCTCCAACCTGTTTTCAGGTTGCTGGAAACAGCATGGAACAGCCCTGTAGGATCCTGTGGGCATCGCATCGCCAGGTTCAGCCCCGCGGCCGGCCGCAGCGCCACCCCCCAAGGCGGCGCCTGCCGCGCCGCCGGCGGCCCCAGCGGCCGATGCCGCCGCCGGCAGCGCCGTGGAGCCGCTGCCAGCGCTGGAGGCTCCGGCTGCGGCGGAGCCGCTGGAGGAGTTGGTGGAGGAGTCGGAGGAGGCGCTGGCCGATCTGGATCCAACTGGAAAAATCTGGAAAATATATCGGTGGAAAAAAGGTTTGGAAACAATGTATCAAAGAAATATACAGAAATACAGTATTAATGGTTATTAAAGACCTCCAAGAATGGAACCACAATTAATAGATATTAGTAGATCCAATTGTATCCAATTCTAAACCAGAGTGTGGGAGTCGGAGGAACAATATTGGGGAGAAGGGATTACTGTAAATGGAGGATTTCAAGATTTGAATCGTAGATTTTTGATGCTTTTGTATGGTTTTGGTGTCGAGCATAGGGCAACCGTTTTTGTATAGCAGGGGTAAATCCATCTGGCATACAGATCCTGCAGACAAGTAGGGATTTGAAGCAACAATGCAACAATAGAGGGGGTGTAGCCGAAGTCTTTTCCAGCAATTGAATGCAACCTGGGGATGCCAGGAGTTGAATATATTATGTTATACTGTATCTTACTATCTATGTATACTTGGCCATGACGATTTGCCCTGGCGGCCGTTTCCTTCGCATATTAATAATTTCATCACATTCATTTGCACATAGGTGGACACAGGGTGCGCACCAACATCAAACGGTTGATACGACCTTTTCCCTTTCACACAGGGCAATGTGTTTTCCAAGACCCACCTTCAAAGCTGTGGAGAATTGGGCACGAATGTCCGGGAGGTGGTGTAACATCAGCACTTTATTTGGGAACAGGTCCGAGAGTCCTAAACATTAGGATGTTCTAGTTTCATGATCATACATTGGTGCTCGGGGTTACCGTAGATGTAGCTGCAATCATAACTGGCCCCTGACCATAGATAATAATACATATCGTAGTGGATACATGATCGCATTGGCCCCTGGCACCATGCACAGTGTGTCTATACCCATACCCATACCATCCGTGATCCGTAGGTGCATGCCTGTACAGATACATAAATATACCAAAACTTTAGTTATTCATCAAGTCATATCAAGTCCACAATACCTTATGTCCTTGTGCACAGGAAGAGCTTGACACGGACGAGTGGCAGTCTTAGCCGTGTCACGGGTTGGGGGGTCATCAAAAAGACTGAACAAAACTTCACGGCCTGAGAGTATCAGTGTTGGCAACACTTATCCTCTGTATGGATAGGGGTCAAGCCATTAAAGACCTGGAGGACCACAGATTGAGATGTCTATGTTTAGGATTAACCATCCAAATATTGGGCTACCTAATGACTTGACCCATACCCATATAGAGTATCACTATACCTATATATCTTCGGCACCCCTGGGGCCACTTTGAGACTTCATTGACATCTGAAACGCTTGGAATCCTGTGATTTCAGGTGAGATTCTTGGCTCGGAAGCAATCCTTGCCCAGTGATTGAGCCATGCAAAACTGGATCCATGCAACTGGAAAAAACATGCAAACAAGAGGGCGGGAATACAGAAATCCGCAAAAACTTGAGGTATATTATATACTCAACATGTGAATAGGAATCCAAGATTTGAAATTTTAGGAAGTTGGGAATCCCAACTTTGCAAGTTGTTCTGGATGCATCAATGTCTACTCTGAAGGATTAGAAGAAACGGCAAGAAAATGGACATTGGATCCTACTCTGCCTTCTCTTGCAATAGGAACATGTATAGATGGCTATCAGTCACTTGTATGTCAGATGAAGCATACTCAAGCAAAGCAACCAGCATAAAAAAGAACAACATCCAGATCTGAAACCCAAGAACTCAACAAACAGTTCAGAAATATGGACTTTACAAACGTGGAATCCGCAGTGATCCAGCTGCTGGAAACTGCTTGAACCACGCCATGGTGCGCCTCCACGGCACAGCGCCACCATTTCGGAGCGGCCGAATGGCTGCACTGTGGCTGCTCGGAGAAACAGGGGCGTCCACCTGGAGTTGAGATTAAGACTCTGCAGCAGGGATGCTCCAATCTGATCTACATGACAATAGACATACATACATACATAATCATACATATATATATATATATATAATATAGATCTATTTCTGTATGTATGTATGTGTGTATGTAATGTAACGTAATGTAATGGTAATGTAATGCAATGCAATGCAATGTATGTATGTAATAGACACTCTAATCGGGGCATTGATGTTGTAATGTATTTTTGTTTGGGATACGTATATTCTATCTATTGCAGGCTGGTGAAGTCATGTGAAAAATCAAAGTGTTTCTCTCGTTTGAGGGCCATTTCCTATAGGCACCTGCCGCCATGAGGTGTCTCGTTTGTTTGGCGCCAAGCGTCACATTCTTCGTGGGCACCAAAGATGTGCCACGCAAGGCGCGGCGAGACCTTGCAGACGGCGTGAGACGACGAGGAAGACGCTTGAAACGTGGTTTGGGAAGCTGGGAGGATTGATGGGTAGCAATGGAAGCAATCAACATGTGGAGGTTTCCTAAAAAAAGGGTACCCCAACTCATCTATTTTAAGAGGATTCTCCAGTATATACCATGCATTTTGGGCGGGCAACCTCATTTTAGAAAAACACATGTGGAGAAAAAAAGGGTATACGGTATACAACCTTTTGTAACCACAAAATACTATAAGTTTCTATAAGTGTGTTCAATATAGCTGGTGAAATCTGGTGAACTGGCATTAATAATGGGATGAATCAGGAGAGAAAAAATCCAGTGGTGAACGGAGGGAGCTGTTGGGAGCGGAGCTATCCATGTAGTAAGTGGGGAACAAAGAAGCCACCCTCTGGTAAATGTTTACTTAACTATGGGAAATCACCATGTTTAATGCGAAAATCCACTATTTCTATGGCCATTTTCAATAGCTACGTTTAATTACCAGAGGGTAGTAAGAGTGTCCCAACCACATAAAAGCAAAGCCGACCTTTTAATGGGGATGTACTGGGACAGTGATACCAGGTAGTGCCCGGCCCTTGCTGGGGCGGAAGTTTTGAAAGAAGTAGCAAACCGATAGGAAGAAGATGGCCTATAGTTTTTTTTGGATGCAGAAGCAACCAAGTGATGAAGTGATGATGTGGTTGACATGATGATGGCAATGCTACCCATGACAATCGTCCGCAACCCGGGAGTTTTCTAACTAAACTATACCTTTCATGATATTATGGTGGATAGATTGAAAGGGGATCAAATGGCGATATGAAGATATATGAAGTAGGTGTGTCTGAAATGACACATACCCTCCGTTTTACGGCATCGTTTAAGTATGCTGAAATGCTCGATGGGTTTTGGCTACACGCAATTTTCGGACAAAGTTACATATGAAATGGTTGGTAGTGGGGGAGAATGAGTTATGTGCAATCGCAAAAGGATAAGCATGCAATATTGGCTGGCGTAAACGTCCACTTGGTAACTTGCCAACAACATGGGTTGGTCATTGGCCATATGCCCAGTAGATGGATGAACAAAATCAATGAACATGAAATTTGCCGGCAATTAGATATTTACGGTTCCAAAGGGTGAACTCATCCGCTTACTGCTCCATTTTCACAGTATTTGGTATGACACTGATACACATTTTCTTTGGTTGAAACCACCAGTCACGAGACTTTCAAGCAGACCTGAAAATCGCCCTGCCATTCCCATCCTCTATGGTTTTGTCCTTTTTATTGGAATATTCACCAAACTAGGCCAATGTAGTGGTGGATTTTCACCAAATTTGTTGCCCAGGTTCCACTAGGTAGTCCTGAGATTAGTTTGTTCAGGTGAGAATCCACTCAGACTGCCGAAAACGCCAAAAAATCCCTTCGATGCTTGGTGTCAAGACCAAGATCGCATGCCTCATTTTTGAGTAAAACTGAGTGAAATGTCGGATGATTTTTTGATGCGTTTATTTTCCATGGGACCTAGAGTGTACCAGGGTTTTGGTCCAAAGTCGTACTCCAGGATGAAGGGATTCTGCCAGTTGACCTGTTGTTTTGGGATGGAAGTTAAGCCAATGGTTGGGTCCTTTGGCGTCGTTACCTCCGATGTCTTGTTGATCGGGGTGATTGGACCATGCTGAAGACTAGTGGTCTTCCAGGGCTGGTTTGTGTCTCAAAATGTTGATCCCCCAATTCATAAAGATAAAGATTGAAATGTGTTCCAAATTTTGAGATGACCCCAATTGTTGATCTCCCTATATTGTTCAATGGTCACCAATGTTGAATGGCAGGTGGCATACCGACATTTACAATTTGTACTCCCCAGATATAATATGGACTCTCAGATAACCACATTCAAGACAGAAAAAATAGTCCATCATCTTCCACACCCCAGAATTAGATCACAGAAATTGGGGTTCCATGCTACATTTAGGGCCTAGGGGTGTATGCTTCTGTCAAGTTCCGAGTCCGTCCATGGGGGTTCGTGTTTTGTGATTGTCTAACAACCTATCATTTGGGCGGGCCAGCCTCCAGTTGACATATGGAAAGCCCAAAGTGTTTGATTCACCAACAGATCACTTCGTAGGGAAACCATGTTTTCTTTTTTACGGGGTTTTCATATCTGCACCGAAAACATGTTTGATGGTCTTTGCGCCCTAGGTTTTCACAGGGGGACTTTGGAATATTTTGGAGCACCTGAAATCCACTCATGGCTGATGGCCTACAGTTCATTCGGTTCACCAGCAACTTGCCCTTTGGTAATTTAACACGTTTCTATGGAAAATCACCATATGTTTCACATAAGGTAAATCCTCGAGCAAAGTGGGCCATCTATACCATAGCCACTCGGAGGGTATAACATGGTATCACTCATGGCGGCCCTGGCTATGGAGCCACGCCCTAGGACCTGCTGGGCGTGCAAAGGGGCACCGAGAAGTCGGAGATCCGCAAGCTGTTTCGCAAGCGTGTGCAGACGGAGCATCCGGACCGGGGCCGGGGCCATGGGAGGACTTGGCTGGCGTTGTCTTGTCGATGACGATGATGATACTACAACGGGTATGGGTTTGTCTGAAAATAGTGTAGCTCTAAATCCAATGGTTAATGATCATTATCCCCATTAAATGGCTATAATTGGGGGTATCCCCTATTTTAAGACAAACCCGTATAACTGTATAACTTGATTAAAAATTGTATTTGTATATTTGGCATGTTTTTGTTGTTCGTAGTTATTACCTGTTCCCTCCCGGAGATCCAAGAATACTCAAGAATGAGAAGGACAGATCCGTGACATAGGTCCAATCGGAAAAGCCTGTTGAAATCCGAAATGGTCTTTTACTGTCATGGTTCACGAAGATGCCCCATGCCTTATTGGATGCTGCAATCAACCAAGCTTGCCGTAGAAGGGTTGAAGAATGTTGAAGACATAATTGTTGCCCAACAAACAGGACAAGTTCAGAGTTCTTGATATATGTTGTGGGCATTCGACATGAGTCTCCAAATTGACTATCCACTATCCACCCCCTTTTTTTTGGAGCTTGCTTCAAACGTTCCGCAATGCCACAGCCATGACTCTTGTCGCCAGGATGTGAATCCGGACGATCCTGAAGCGGCGGAGCGATTTCAAGAGCTCGTCGCGGCATACAACTCCGTGATGGGTGCCGTGTCGTTTCTGGGTTGTTTCCCAAAGGTGTAACGGAAAATCTGCAGGACCTCGGACCTCCCCCATAGTTTCTGGGTAAATCCATAGGTTTTCTAGAGATGTTGCCTTCAGCTATATAATCCATGGATTATTTTGTTTTTAGATTGCCAGGTTATCCTACTGCAAATTCTCCAATGGAACAATGCATGTCTGGATCATGTTGCTTTTGGATTAGTTTTACCATGTGTTCTAGTACTTCAAATGTTTTATCATGTACTCATTGCAATACTGATTCACCAGCATGAAAAGCCGCACAGGTCATTTCCAGTCATTTCCCACACACTTTGCACCTATCACAATCCTCTCAAAAAGGGCAGCACAAAGGAGAGAAAATCAACGTCTTCTGTTTTTGTCAATTTTCCCATTGCCGCATTTGATTACTGGCGGGTTAATTTGAAGGATGCTGTGTTATCCATTTGGAGAATCATCCCATTTAGACTAGAAAGTGGTTAGGAACCCTCATTCCCTGGTCATAAAAACTTCCCCACCCTGAGCATCGGTAATTGATCCTGTTCAATTAACTTTTGAGCTAATTGAAACAAAGGTTTTTTCAATATTTTAAATTGAAAATATTGAAAAACATATTTTTTCCAAAAAAACCTATCTAGAATTCAATTAGAAGTTCATTTAAAAATTCAATTACTGAATCAATTAGAAAATCAATTAGCTTCGAGCCCAGCAGCCCCACAAAACCACCCAAGCCCCATCCACAGTTTTTTCTTTTCCATCCCTACAGTTGAGGGACACACCCAGGTCAGGCCGAAAAGCTCAATCCTTTTATCAAGGAGAGCCAGCCTTGATTTGGAAGATCACCTTTTATCAAGGTGTGCTGCTTCCCCCCCTTCTTTTTTTCTTTTTTGTTTCTTTTTTACTTGCTGATACTCACCTTTGAACAAGGTGTGTTTTCTTGGGCATCCCTTTTGTGCTGCAGCCTTGCTACCCTTTGATCAAGGGCTGTGGCACTCTTTTATCAAGAGTTATTTCTGCTTTGGCTGCCACTGNTTTTCTTGGGCATCCCTTTTGTGCTGCAGCCTTGCTACCCTTTGATCAAGGGCTGTGGCACTCTTTTATCAAGAGTTATTTCTGCTTTGGCTGCCACTGCTTTTTTTCTTAATGGTTTCTTCCCAGATGAAGTAGTTGATGGCATCTGTTAGATACCTGTGGGCAAAGGGTCCTCCTTGGGACTTGTTTGCCTTGTTCCACAGGTGCCCTTCATACCTTGTTGTGATTGGGAAGACCCTGATGCCTTTTAACAAGGCTTCTTGCAAGATCTCGNGTGCCCTTCATACCTTGTTGTGATTGGGAAGACCCTGATGCCTTTTAACAAGGCTTCTTGCAAGATCTCGGCAGTGTCATCCATCAGCACCTGGATCCCCATGCTGTGGAGGCACTCAGCTTTGCCACCCTGGCCACATCTTTCAGCTGTCCTGGTGATGGAAGCCCATCCATCCCAGGCATTTGTGGCCTCTTCAGTGACCTTTCTGAATCTCTCCTCCCCACAAAAGGACACCAGGTGCACCCTGTAGCCAAGGTCCCTGAGCTTGTCCAGGGACCTGATGCTCTGTGGGTAGATGTGCCCTCTGATCTCCAGCACATTGTGGTGATCAATGGCAATCTCTGGCAGCAGGGTGTCCCTTTGAGCAAGGGATCTGGATGCATCCCTTTGAGCAAGGGATGNCTCTGATCTCCAGCACATTGTGGTGATCAATGGCAATCTCTGGCAGCAGGGTGTCCCTTTGAGCAAGGGATCTGGATGCATCCCTTTGAGCAAGGGATGTGGATGGGTCCCTTTGACCAAGGGATGTGGATGCTCTTGCTGCTTCCCTTTCAGCAAGGGATGCTGTGGAGGCTGTTGCCCTTTCATCAAGGGCTTTGTTTCTTTT
>BGPT01002657.1:189-37392 GCA_003297045.1 Symbiodinium sp. clade C Y103
CCATGTTGGGCCTATGTTGGGCCGATGTTGGGCCTATGTTGGGCCCATCTTGGGCCATGTTGAGCCCAAGTTCGGCAACTGAGCCGATTTCACGACCTTTTCAAATACGTGGAAAAACCCGCAAAAATGGCCCCCCAAGCTAAAGTTTAATAGCCATTGCAATGACGAATCACGCGTGCCAACAAAAAACGCCTCGCACCTTCGGTGCGGGCGGATTTCGGGTGGAATTTGCTTGGGCTGTGGGAGTGGCAAAACGGCACTCTTGGGGGTATCCGGGTATCAAACCTTCACCATCTTTCTCAGGACCCACTGAAATTTGATAGAGTTCAGCATGTGTTGCTTGAATCTTTTCTCGTTCACCATTTCGACGCCTTTCTAAATTCTAACCGCCGCGAAGCAAAATTTGTCAGAAAATAAAACCCGGAGTTGCAGTGTCATGAGGATATTTGTAAGCATGCTCGCAAACTTGCTAACGCGCCGAGAACATTCCACATCCTAGCTGGTGCTTCAATAAGCCTTGCTGCGCTTGGTGTCATGACTGGATCACAGGTGAATCATTGTCCATTTTGCAATCTCGAGGACACCCCCTCAGTCATCCATGTGGCTTGGGAGCGTCAGGGGTTGGCTGAACTTCGCGCTAGGCAAGGTGTGGATGCTGCGGAAATTACAAACCCCCAATTACAAACCCCTCCAACGGAGACTAGGATGGCCAACCGGCCTCGACAGTGACCAAAAAATCCTCCATGGATGGTTGTGATCCGCGATAAGTTTTTAAGCACTCGATAAACTAATCCTGGCATTTGGTGTTTCATACACCCGTGCAACTGTGCCAGCCCGCTCATAAAATTTCTTGGGAAGGTTTCCGACACGCTTCTTTCAATGCTGATGCACTCTTCAATGCCACGACTGCCCTGCAGTCCTCTAGGGCAGCCATGAGGGGCGGGGGACGTGCCGAGATCAGGCCAGGCCGACACTCCAAGAAGTCAATCATCAAGCTTCCCTCCTGAAAATTGTTTTGGCCAATTTCTTTAGCTTCTGTTGCCCCATCATGCGTCGTGAGACTGCTTGAAACTGTCACTCCTCCTCACCAACATTCTGCAGGGTCTCCAGTCTCCGGGTCACAGAATCCAATCTGATTGAGAAGAATTAGTCTCGACAAGGGTTTTGAGCCAATTTCGCTGCTCAGTTGGAGTCTGACCCACCGTAATCTATTTTCCAACACCAAAGACTGAATCCATAGGGTCTTCCCGCTCAGTTCGGATTCCGCAGATGCCAAAAAACCACTCTCTGCGTGTGGCTGGAAGCGTATGCAGAGTTGTTGTTGATGAAGTGGACTGCATAAGATGTGGATTTCCTGCGCTTCTTGCTGGCTGACCACTAGCCAGCGTCAGCTAAGGTTTCCACCATCCAAAAGGGTTCTCCTTTCTTCCATTGTCCACATCCAAACTCTGGAAAATTTCATTTCAAGCCAATGATGCCGCTGGCTTTCAAGCACCCAACCAATTTTCTCAAGCGTTGAATGGCACAAAGAGAGTTCCTTCACCGCAAACATGACCTCAACTTGATCGTGCGCAACGTAACGGACAAGACCAATCACGCTTCGATATGCTTTGCCATCGCCAGCATTCAACATCTCGGAGCTATCTTGGCTTTGGATAGCCTCATCGCATAGAATTTTCTGAAATCTCGCAGGACCACAAGAAACGCTTAAAGTAAGCCACCACCTTTTCAACCGTGGCACTTGGCACAATCATCAAACCATCAGCGAGCTTAACCAGGCCTCTTTTGAGACATTAGATGGAAGACCCATCCTGTTTCAGCTCACTGTAACTGGCATTGAACTTGGCGGTAAAAGCCGGAATGAATTTATTAGTCCAGAGATCAGAACTTCCAGTGAGAAGCAAATCATCAACATGAATCGTGAAGCAGTTGCGAATACCATCCACTACGCACCTTGCAAAACATGGCTGTTCAACATGCCAGCAACAATTCAAGTTGAGGTCACATACTCCCTGAAATACCAATACCAAACTTTTGCACCCAATCGTTGTCCCGGAAGATTCCGGCCGACGATGTACTGAATAAACAGAGAAACCATCACGGCCTTGTCCTTTAGGGCACCTGCAAAAACGCGCCTTTGATATCCAGAGCAGCAAGAGTTGCATGGTGTTGCAAACTGTCCAAACTCTCAGCCAACATCTTGACGTACACCATGGGAATGAGGCCGGAACTGAGACAGCCACTGGCCGGGCTGTGGGTGTCATGCCGGCGGTCGTAAACTCTCTGGCAACAAAACTTCTGCGCCTCATCCACATCTTGCCATCTGCTGGGTGATCTTTAACCCTCCAGTCGCAGACACACCACGTTGTCAGAGTCACTGACACCTCATCACTACATTCCTTCGTTTCTGCAGCACATTCATTGCAAGGAGTTTATTGATCTCCACTTCCTCAGCAAGTTGGTCGATCCAGGGCTCTGGAGTTGGAGGCAGCTTGTCCAAGGAGGCCTTGGATCAAAGGGCATCTGGCACACTGTTGAACTTGACCTCATCTTCATCGCACCAAAAGTCATCCTTTGGCACATCATTGCACAAATCAAGTTCCTGCCCATAGTCGTCCAACTTTGCAAACTCATCAGCGCCAACTTTGACCGTTCGAATCATAGCTTCATTGCGCTGCATCATCTGGCTGATCCAGCTTTGCACGTTTCGACACATGGTCAGAATCCGCTTCACCTTCATGAGTTCTATGCTGACGCCACGGAGTTGGAGGTACCGGCTGAGTCATCATGGGAGGCGTCACTGGAGCACTCAAGCCTGGAACTTGCGCAGGAGAGGGAAGCATCTCGCCACTGCCACTTGCAAGGCCACCTGAAGGACCCATCGTGCAAAACTCCAAGCTGTTCTGTAGATGCTATCTCAAGTGGTCCACGTTTGTCGTTGTGACCCATTGCAAACATCTCTCACGTTCTTCCTTTAACTCTTCAACCATTTTCTGTTTCACATTCTTTGCATTTTGTCATGAAAAGGAGAAAGCAGAACAGCTGTTTGATAAGCTTGGTTGCTTGCGGGTTGAGGCGTCACTGAACGCTTCGTCGGCGAAACACGTCCACCAAAACCAGCTTTGAACCTCCAATTTGGTGCATTAAAGCGCAAGAAGATGACACTTCCAGTCTGCGGCAATACATCGAACCGACCGGGTCAACATGACTGAAGTTCCAATGCAAACCACATAGGTGTCGTGCGCTTCTGTCTTGACCAAAACAATGCCCCTCTGCCACTTGGGGTTCCCCTTCAAAGCCGTATGAGCAGCAAACTCAGTCATCCGTCCTTGGTAAGCTTTCTGGTACACCAGTTTGTACGGAGCAGCTCCATGGCCACTTGCAAACCTGTTGAGAAGCCAGCCAGCCAGCTTGCGTGTCTAAGCGCCCAGCTCCAAAGTCCATGGTCTGAGAGTTCAACGCAATGGAAAGCTTGTTTTGGACATAGTGCATCAACGTCCCTGCCAATCCTCTCACTGGATTGACAATGCTTTCACAAAGATTGTTGCTATGGTCATATGCAGCTTGACTCTTGCTATATGATTCACCAGCCCCAACATTTGACTTGCGTGAACAGCCCGCTTTTGAACCTGAAGAATAAAAGGTTCGTTGTCGCACAAAAGTTGCATTCACTGTGGCCCAACGTCTGGGTGAATTGCGGAATTTCAGGGATCATGATGTTAAAGTCATTCTTCTTGGAAATGGGAACACAGCCTGTGAAATTTGTTATTGAAGAATCAACCAGCACAAGAGCGTTCACATGAGAGGTCTCTGGAATGTTGTCACCTGGAGCCGCCACCTTTGCATAGGCATAGACAAAGTCAAAACTCACCGTTGGAATCCCAAAGGATTTTGTTGAATGGTCACGTTTGTGTTCAGCTGCTCTTGCTCGGTGTGCAATGTAATGTGGGCACCACGCTGCACACGGCAAATGTGTAAGCACATGCAACTGCTGAATCTTTTCATCTGGAGTCCGGAGCTTCTGCCAACTTCTGAGGATTTGGCATTCTCTGTTGCTCAGCTTCAGTTTCACGTGCCGCTGCAAGTGCGGTTTGGAATTTTAATCTCTTCTGATACTCCCCCAAACATTTGAAACACGGCTCTTTGGATCCAGACTGGGCAGAATGTAAAAGGCACAGGCTTCCCTCAAAGCTGACAACATTGTATGAGGAAACAATGATCGCCCCTCTCTGGCGCAAGAACAAGATGCCCTGGAATAGCTTGACCTTCCCTGTTCAACTGCATCAACCTCAAAATGTCAACATCGACAACATCGTCCTCTGGCGCAACGGGCGCAATCCCACCTGCAAGCTTGGCTCCTGCTCTAACGCAACTGCAGCCTCTGGAATTTCACCATCATCCAACTACCTGAAACCTGTGACATGAGGAAGTTGTTCTGCCGTGGTGATGATTGTGAGCACATATCTGTCACCATTGAAACCATTGGTCAATGAGTGATTCCAGAGGCTCGCACAGTTCCATCACTAGCCACTGATTCCCATTCTGAATCAATGTCGTTCTGTATGTGGTTCCTGCCATGGTTGGACAAGCAAGTGCTGGGTCTTGATAGTAGTTGCCATAACGTTGTCCTGAAGCAGCCCCTTCAGGATTCAGGGTCCAACCCACACGCATATCCGCAAGCTCATTGAAGACTTCAGCACGAACAGCTCCAATGCTAAACGGTTCCGCAGGCTCAGCTTTCAACATCCCGATCCAACCTCTCAAGCACATGGGACCGTTTTAAAGTTTCAGAGGGATGGAAACACCACTGTCGTGTGTGAATGTCTGCTCAGGACCGTTGATGCTCCAACCTGCCAAGGCTCACAATATCGGTTGGGTGATCCTGTCACTCAGGGCAGCAATCTCTCTAAGAATGAATGCCCGTCCTTGCATGTGCATGAATTGCAATTCAATGCCACGCATGCCATGTAGTGGTATATTTTTCTCCTTGCGCGTCCCTAAGCGGGCATGGTGGCTGAAGGAGACCCAAGTTCTGCCATTGACACTGGAAAGACTGAGGCGCCAGCTCCTGAATCAAGAAGTGTGCTGTGCATCTGTGTACCATCTGAAACTTCTTCCAAGATAGTTCTCACTACATGACATGAACCATCATCCAAGCTTTCTGCATTGGGCTAGTCATCAATGTAAAACCGCATCACGCGCACTGTCCCGTCAAAGGCATAGGCATCACTGACAAGATTTCTCAAGCCAAAAACAAGCTCATGATCTTTTGAAACATCTGAGACATGTGAATCCTCAAAACGAATTCTGGCGACACGACCATGCTGAGGGGCAACAGGCAACTGACTGCTGGTTGTTGAAGAAGGTGGTCCAGCAGCATTTGAGGTCTGCTGGCTAGGTGGAACCTGTCGCACAGAAGTTCCCCAGCAGTCACGAGCAAAATGCCCATATTTGCCGCATTTGTGGCACACAACATTGGCTATACTACCTTTTCCTTTCCTTCAAACATCCTGCTTCCCACTGCTATTGCCCTTTCAATCACCTTTCTATTCCCTTTCGGTGCAAACTTGTTGTCTTTCGACTTGGTCTTACCTTTCACTTTCCCTTTCGGGGCTCCTTTCGGAGAAGAAACTTTTCCCTTGCCCTTCTTGCCGCCGATCTGCATAAACTCCATCAACTTCCACGGGAGTTGTTGAAATTCACCTTCGTCACTTCGTCTTACAAAAAAATCTGCTGATTGCGGTCCCATCGAAGAACCTGTTCACGTGACCCTGAAAGTCGTCGGTTTTTGCCAAGTTCAAATGGGCCCGCAATTGCCTAGACACGCGCTTCAGCACAATGGCTTGTTGAAGTTCATGAGGGATGGTTGACCCTGCACGTCTTGCCTCTTCCTGAGCTTCTTCCAACTTTCAGAACTAGGCTTGCAGCAATTTTGACGTGTTGAACTGCGGCCAGTTGTCAAAGCACCTATCAAAGCTAGCCCACGATTAGCCACAACGTCAGCGTAAACTGTCTGAGAGCCTCAAATCCGTTGGCCTGTTTCACTGACCTCACTACGTTCAGACTTCTGTTACACAATGAAGCAAGAAGACCGTGCCATTTGGCTCTCGGTTGACGGGTTTCAATGGAGGCAGTCGACATATCCAAGGGAATTGTATGATTGTCTGTAACCTGCTGGATCCCTGCCTCAAACCCTGAATAAACTGTGTTGAAAAAGCGACAAAGCTGCCAATACCAGTCACGATGCATGCGGCTCTCATCTTCCACAGACTTACCATCCAGCAAGAGAGGCTTATTTTTCACTAACTTCGACCAGTCTGTTGTACCATGTGAAGCAGTGGTCGGGCTACACACCACAGCTGTAGTCTGACCTGTTGAACCACTGGATTGTCGCTGCATAGTTGAAACCGCTTGTACTGTTGCCACGGAATAGCGCAACCTGGAAAATAGCTGAGCTAAACTCAACCATCAAAGCAAAGCCTGACCGGGCCTGACCTCCTGGTCCACGGAAATCACACAAGAAGCAAGTGAAAAGACATCCAAGCTTGAAGTTGTTTTTGAAGGCACCTGTCCAGGTCAAATTTCTCACCAAACGCCAGTCAACCTGTAAAAATGTCGTCCACCAGTTTCGTACCGTACCACGCCAAACCTTGATGTATTGACACTTACAGTTTGCACACTGTACCATCATCACAATACGGCGGAAAATTAATGCCATAAATTTCACGAAGCACCTGGATACGGCACCAAAGATGTCACCACAGCGAAAAAGCCATCAAGTCCATCACACGGACATCACCAGGCCACTCAAAACATTCAAGGGAAAAAAACAAACATCGAAACATCCCAAAGTAAAAACCCAAACTGACGACCAAAAACACTTCGAGGGGATCAAACAAAAACCTTCAGGGAACAACCGCAAAGCACGGCCACAGGTTCGGTTCACATTTCCTTTCTGCTGTGGTTTCATCATTTCCTTCACCCATCATCTTCTTTAACCAAATTTTCACATCAACATTTCATGATACCAGAGGTATTCACCACCTCAGAGGAACACATCGCCCCAGGTATCACCACCTTCCATGCAGAGGTATTCCTGTTGAAGATACCTAGGCACAGCTTTGGTGGCTTCTCGGTGCTGTCAATCGGTTTTGCCTGCTGCGTGGCCAACAAACCAACCCATGCTCGGATATCTTGCCTGGTGTGGGCGCACCAGCTGAATTTGCTTGGTGCTGACCTAAACCTGCTATATGCCTCAGGTCACAACTCCTTCCCTTCCTCGTCTAGCATAGGAGTGATGTCAGGAGCCCTGCAGCTGCCTGACTTCAAACCATACGACTCAAAGGTTGTTCTCAATTAGTTCTCAAGAGTGCTACAACTATCCCGGCAAGAGACCCCAAACAGCGTGGGGGGTGTGAGGATAATGTATGATAATGTTAAGGATGGTGGTGATGATGATGGTGAGAATGTTGCGGACGACGATGATGATGATGATGATGATGATGATGATGATGATGATGATGATGCTGATGATGATGATGATGATGCTGATGATGATGATGATGATGATGCTGATGCTGATGCTGGTGCTGATAATGATGATGCTGATGATGATGCTGATGATGATGCTGATGATGATGCTGATGCTGATTATGATGATGATGATGATGACGATGATGATGATGATGATGTTGATGTTGATCTTGATGTTGATGTTGATGTTGATGTTGAGGATGATGAAAAAAAGATCTCTGCTCTCTTCACCATGTCTCTGGAGGTGCCCTGACAAGATCCCTGTACAAGATTCCAAAAAGAGAGGTCCTGGCAAGATCTTCACAAGATCTTTACAAGATCTCTGCAAGATCTGCAATAAATCTCTGTGCGATGTATTTGCGCAAGATCTCTAAGAGGTGCCCGCAGACCTCTACAGCTCGGACAGCTGATTTGCCTCCAATTGAAACACATTCAACAGAAAAAAAGGAGAGACACAGTGTAATCGGGCCATGGCCATGAAACATTCTGAAGTCAAATGACTTTAAAAATTCGTTTCAGTCCCATCGTTGCCCTAACAACTGAAAAGGGGCCGTTCTCCCGATTCATGGTTGCGAGGTTTCGGTCAGAGCCTGCCAGATCTAAGGGGCGTGTGGCGCTACATACTGCTGTGATTTGCAAATCCAATTATTCCTTGTGGACTTGCTGTTTGATTTTCAGTGGTTTCAGTTGTGGCGTGATCTTCACCTTCATTTGGCTTATTTTGGACACTTCAATTTTGCTTGATTAGTCCATGCAGACCGATTACAACTTGCAATCTTGGGAACTCAGTGCATTGCTTGATCTACTTGTGGCCATTGTGACTGAGCTGCAGCGTCGATTGAATCCTCCAGTTTTTGATCGTCCGGGACCCTCTACGACCAGGACGCCACTGCGGGAGCCTTTGTGTGGATTTCGGTGCAGTTTTTGTGATCAACCTTGCACCAGGGGCACAGTGAATCATAGCCATCATAAGTGCTACTTCCACAGACATCGCCGCTAGATGGGGTCCGTCGAATCACTTGCTGGTTCTGGGGTGTCTTCGGGTGATTCAGATGTGGTTCAGGATCATGACAGTGACTTGCATTGCATTGCAAAACATGGCATGTTACAGGATGAATTTCTTACACCAGATGTGTTGTACAATTGTTGGAGAGGTTTGGATTCAGGTCTGGATGTCACTCTGCCGTGGGAAACAGGAATTTTTGGGCAAATTTTGTCAAATCAACCGCCGAAATTTTTTCCTGCTTTGTCGGAGCCCAAGTGGAGACGTCCGGTCTGCCCTGAAGACATTCCTTTGACAGTTGAGTCAGATGACAGACCACTGAAGAGACTCAGACCTTCTTCAGAACCAACACACTGGCGTCAGTTTGTTTCTTGTACAGATGCTGCTTCGTGGCGTGAAAGTCAAGAGGCAAAGTTTGACTCAGCCCTCAAACGATGGTNCAGAACCAACACACTGGCGTCAGTTTGTTTCTTGTACAGATGCTGCTTCGTGGCGTGAAAGTCAAGAGGCAAAGTTTGACTCAGCCCTCAAACGATGGTTCGATATAATCCTTCAGTTCCCGAGGGCCCATGCCACGGTGAGGCAACTCTATGATGCTGCGACCCTACCAGAGCAGTTGCGTATCCTAAGGGATGTCATGGCTGGCAAAGCGCCGGCAACTTTGACCAAGAGAGCCAATGCCATGCTTAGGTACTTTGAGAGACTCAAGAAGGCAAATCAAACGGCCCCAGGCACAGAAGAGACTCTGTACGCATATTTTTGCGAGCTCAGGGAAGCCTCAGTTCCTTTGAGCCGCCTGAGGGCTACCATAGAAGCCATCAGGTTCACCGAGCACATCTTCGGCATCGATGGATTGGTGAAGTTGCTGGTCTCGAAGCGCTGCTTGGGAGCCTCAAGAGTCGTTGGAGACACAGTGCATAGGCAAGCAGATCCTTTTTCAGTTGAACAACTTGCCAAACTGCATGAGATACTCCATGATTCTCACAGTCCTTTCTGGGATAGACTCGTGAGCGGGACAGCGCTTGTGGCCTGCTACACACGATCGAGATGGATGGACATGCAGCATACTGATACTGTTTCATTGGACCCTGACGAGCATGATCCGGTGTACTTGGAACTACGTATCAAGGAGTTCAAAACCAAGAAAGCAAACGCCTGGAGAGGCGGTGTGATGGCAGCTGTTGGCCCTGCCACTGGCGTTGTATGTGGCAACTGGCTTGTGCAGTGGTGGGATCTAAGGAAATCTCTTCAAGNCCTGGAGAGGCGGTGTGATGGCAGCTGTTGGCCCTGCCACTGGCGTTGTATGTGGCAACTGGCTTGTGCAGTGGTGGGATCTAAGGAAATCTCTTCAAGCCCCGTTGGAGAACGGGTATCCACTGCTACCTGCGCCGAATAGTGCAGGTGAGGCCACCGTGAGGCCATTATCTACCAAAGAGTTCAGCACTTGGATCCGGATGATCTTGAGCAATGCAGAGCTTTTGGGACCTGACGCCAAGTTGTCATCGCACTCTTGCAAGGCAACTCTCTTGAGCTTTTTGGCAAAATATGGAGCTTCTATCCCAGACCGGGAGATCTTAGGCGGCCATACAAGCCGTCNTCTCTTGAGCTTTTTGGCAAAATATGGAGCTTCTATCCCAGACCGGGAGATCTTAGGCGGCCATACAAGCCGTCTCAAATCTGTGATCACCTACAGTCGCGACTCTGTGGCGAGCCCATTGCGCACTTTGTGCACCATGCTGCAGATGATTAGAGATGGAAGCTTCAGGCCTGATAGCACTAGATCAGGCCTTTTTGTCNCTCTGTGGCGAGCCCATTGCGCACTTTGTGCACCATGCTGCAGATGATTAGAGATGGAAGCTTCAGGCCTGATAGCACTAGATCAGGCCTTTTTGTCTCCGAAGCCAAGCAAGAGACGATCACTGTCGAAGACGATGTCGAGCCACTTGCACTTCCGTGTCAAAGCCTTGACAAGAGTCAGTGTGAGATAGATGCAGCTGCAGGAGAAAATGATGATCTTTGCAGCGACACGTCATCAGACTCAGAAGAGGAAGCGGCCACCGAATCTCATGCAGCCAGACTGGTGCAGGCGCCAAAAGCTCCAGCCGGCACCCAGCTTAGACAACATCCGAAGTCAAAGATGTTGCACCTGCTGCGTGATGAAGATCGAAACCTCTTGATGTGTGGTCGAAGGATTGCCGAAGTTTATAAGCCACCCACTACCCTCAGGTGGGACACACCGTGTTGTGGGCGTTGCTGGAAAGCAGCCAATGTGCCCCTGAAGTCGCGGTTGGAGTAAAAATTTGAGAAAGCATGGCAGCATTCCCAAACATGATTGGTGAAACAGCCCAGCTTTGATGTGGCAGCGCACAATAACAATCAGTGGAAGCATGTACCACTTTGAAGCGTTTGCACGTTCATTTGCTAAATTTCCTGATGCATTCGGCAAATTGATTGCCAGAAATGGGGTAGGCTGCTCCCAAGGGACCCCCCCCCCCCGGGTACAGGTTGCCTGGGCCATTTTTCGAGAATTTTGGGGGCCCCAAACCATCAGGAAATTTGCAACGTTCATTTGCCAAATTTTTGTAATTTTCTGCAGAAACATGTCATGCAGTCATCCAAACATGTTGAATGTGACAACCATGCTGTCGCACCAATGTGGTCACTTTGAGTGGCAAGCAAAAGCAGTCATGCGGATCCTTGCATTGGCGCAGGCTCCAGTTTGAGCATGTCAGAAGTTGTGATGGTCGTTTCTTTGCAGCATGTTTTCAATGTTGTTTCAATTGCAGAAACTGTCGCAGCTTTAAACCAAATTTTGCTGTCAGAATTATTGAAAGCAAGTTCAGACTTGGCGCAACTTTTCAATGTTTTTCAATCACTTCAGAGCTTGACTGGCGAGCAACTCGCAGCGTTGGGTGTGGTGGCCATGGCCCTAATTGATTCGGAGAAAGCATTTCAAAAGCGTTGTGACGAGCTTCATGATGGATTGTTCGATAAGATGAAGGGGCAGAACATCACATCCTTTTCCACATTTGCTTTTTCTGTGGGCAGTCCGCAAAACCCTGTGAGTGACAGCGACTTTGCACAATTGACAGACTCCATCTTCGAAGGACAAACGACGTTGGGAACCACTGCAATTTTGAGAAGGTTGCACTTCGAAGCATGTACTTTGTTAGTGGCAGACATGAAAACTCAGTCAGCTAGTGTTGATGCATCGGAGCCAGTCAGAAAGTTGCCCTATGTTGAGAAGACTAGCAGGTTGGAAGCTCAGAAGAAAAAGCTCAACGGATTGCTTCACTCCCCAGAGCAACAACCGTCGCATAGTTTGATCGATTCAGTATTCAGCATGATGGAATCTGGCAGTTTGACATACGTCCATCCAAGCAAGTGCCATTCTAGAGAACATGAGATACAGGCTGAAGCAAAGAGCAGATCAAAAACCATGTTGACCATCGAGCAGGGGTCGTTGAAGCAGACCGTTGTGTCCAGTTTGACGGACATAGACACCGGTACTGAGCTCAAGTTGTATTTTGCAATGCAACGCAGACACCTGGCCTTCGACTTAGTTGGCTTGCTCTCCTGGGAAAGATGTCAGAAGTGGCTTGACAAACTCATGTCATCTCTAGTCAGTGATGCCCCGCAGCACTTCACACCAATTTCCTTGACTCAAATCATGAGAGCTGACAGGGAAATTTTTTCTTTGATGGCGTCGGAACACAAGGAGTCATTGAAAGCTGCGCCTGGAGCCAAGCCGCCTTTAGATGAGACCTTTGAGAAGCTGATGCATGATCCTCGTATCAATGTGCACTTGATAGCCATGCCAAAGGTAGCAAATGTCAACCCAGCGCCAAAGNCCTTTAGATGAGACCTTTGAGAAGCTGATGCATGATCCTCGTATCAATGTGCACTTGATAGCCATGCCAAAGGTAGCAAATGTCAACCCAGCGCCAAAGCGACCTGCTGAGGGTTTTTCAGACGGTAAACCTGGAGGACCAAAGAAGCCGAAGCCCAACAGTGCGGGAAAACCCGTGCCACAATTGCCGGAAGCCTTGACAGGTTTGCATAGGAAGACAGCATCAGGAAAGCCATTGTGTTGGCATTTCAATTTGTCCAAAGGTTGCAACAACTCTGTGAAACAGGAACGTTGTCGTTTTGGAATGCACCACTGCATGAAATGCCTGAAGGCAGGGCACGGTGCATCCCGATGCAAAACCGAGTGACAGATTGCGTCTCCATCTGCACAAGCTGAGTCTTCAGACGGTTCGTTTGGTGCTGAGCCCANGGCAGGGCACGGTGCATCCCGATGCAAAACCGAGTGACAGATTGCGTCTCCATCTGCACAAGCTGAGTCTTCAGACGGTTCGTTTGGTGCTGAGCTCATGACGGATGGAGTGTCCGAACTTGCATGTCAATTAGATTCTTCAACAGTTTTTCCCGCAAACCTTACTGCAGAAGCCTCATGTGAACCTTCAGATGAGCAGACAGGTACTGGTTTGGTTTTGGAAGTTTTTGCAGGGACTTGCCGTTTCAGCAAAGCATGCCGAGATGTTGGTTTGAGAAGTTTGGCAATCGATAAAGACCCAAAACGTTCAGAAAATTTTCCTGTAGCCAATGTTGATTTGACGAAGCCTCATGACTATGAGACTGTTTGCAAGTTGGTGGAGGCCGAGCAGAGCCAATTAGTGGCCGCACATTTTGCTCCCAGTTGTGGCACCGCCTCACGTGCCAGAGAGAAACGAGTTCCGGGAGTTGCCAACCCGCCAAGACCGCTGAGGAGTGAATCTTACCCAGACGGACTTCCCAATTTGTCCGATCAGGAACAACAGCGCATCAATGAAGCGAACGCTTCGTACTCAGCCATGGCTCAATTGATCATTTTACTGGTAACCCTGGGGGTAGCAGTTTCAGTTGAAAATCCACTGAACAGTCTCTTTTGGTTGACAAGCTTTATTGTGAAGTTGATGCAACAGATTCAAGGACATTCCACAGTTTTGCAACATTGCATGCATGGAGGGAAGAGAGATAAGAAGTCTAAATTTTGGTCCTTCAACCCGCGTAATCCGGATCACAATCTCTTGCAATCCATGGGACTTCTTTGTGATGGTTCCCACACGCATCAATCTTGGAAACCACGTTGGGTTGATGGAAAGCTTGTTTTTCCAACAGCAGAAGAAGCTGCATATCCGGAGCTGCTGTGCAAACGATTAGCATCTATCTACCTTGATGAAGCCCGTGCCAGAGGCCTAGCTCCAGTCCAAACACTGAGACAGCAGCTCCAAGTTCATGAAACAGTTGGCAAACGTAATATTTTTACAATGCAAGCGCGTGGTAACAAATTGAAGCCTCTTGTGACTGAGTGGGGCTCTGAATGCAAAGTCATCGCACCGGTGCTTGCCAATAGTGATATGTCAATTTTGAAGCAATTTCCCAAAGGTTCCAAAATCCTCCAACGTCATTTGCATTGGGGGTTCAACCGGGACGATTGGAGATCCAGAGACATTTCTTTGACAGAAGGCCTGGTTGATGGAGGGCACTTTGAAATTTTNCCAACGTCATTTGCATTGGGGGTTCAACCGGGACGATTGGAGATCCAGAGACATTTCTTTGACAGAAGGCCTGGTTGATGGAGGGCACTTTGAAATTTTGACTGTTGGTGTGCCCAGGGAGCCCATGCAATTCATAAGTGATGCAGTGAAAGCCGGACATCCGAAGAATGCCTTTGCCCGTGTATCTCCTTTGATGCGCAATGTGCTGCATGAAGTTTTCTTAGAAGACCCAGTTCAAGTACGAACCAAACGCACAGCCTTCTTGAAAAAGTGGATGAAGAGGGCAGTTGAGCTCAAACCCAAAGAGCAAGAGCTACACAACGCTCTGCCCAGTCACCTCAAAAAGATTCTTGCGAAGAAAAAGTTGCTGCTTTGGCGTGAGATCCTCCTTGACTTGGAGTATCCTGATCACAAAGTCATTGATGAAGCAATGGAAGGCTTCCCCATCACTGGCTGGTCAGCAAAAACAGGCGTCTTTGAAACTTGCGTGCGACCACCTGTGAATTCCTTAGCCCAATTGCAAGGGATGGCAAAAGGGTTGAACATGGCGGTGGTGACATCGCTTCAGAATTCCGAGTGGCAATCAATTGATGAGACTGCATGGCTCGAAACGCTTGCCGAAGTAGAGAAAGGGTGGTTGGGCATAGAAGATTCCCCCGACTTGGATAACCAGCATGTAGCCAAAAGGTTTCCCATAGTTCAGAAGGGGAAGACGAGACTCATCGACGACTTTTCGGTGAATGGCATCAACTCAACCTATGGGATGGGCGAGAAGCTGAGGATCGACTCAATTGATGAAGTGATGGCGTGTCTGTCCATTTTGTTGGACGGCGACCAAGAGGGTCAGAAACCTGCGGGAGTTCTAGGCAGGACCTTTGACCTAAAAGCAGCTTAAAAGCAGTTTGGCGTGGATTCAGAACACGCTCAAAAGCTACGCATCGCAGTGAAGCGTCCAGGGGGTGGAGTGGGATACTTTAAGGTGTTCGCACTACCATTCGGTGCCACCGGGAGCGTAGCTTCCTTTCTGCGATTGGCTGCTTCAATATCCTTCGTCGGCCTGAAAGGCCTAGCTTTGCCCTGGACGTCGTTTTTCGACGACTTCACCATGCTAACCCCTACAGGTACCGAGAGTGATGCCGAATTCTTCGCTGAAGGGCTCTTTTAAGCTCCTAGGACTTGATTATGCTGCAGAAGGAACGAAAGCTCCCCCTTTTTCAGATGAGTTCAGGACTTTGGGCCTGTTGGTCAAAACTTCCAGTTTCTCGCAAGGCAGAGGGGAGCTGGGCCATACCCCCGAAAGAAGGGAAGAACTGCTGGAACTACTAGCATCTCTGCAACAGCTGGAGACAGTGACAGTGAAACAGCTCGAGCAGATTCATGGTCGAATTGTTTGGTTCAGATCCTTTGTCTTTGGGAGGAAGCTCAACTCGGCGACGAAAGTCCTCTCTTGGTATGCAAGGCGCCCTACCAAGATGGTGCAACTGGACAAGAAACTTCTTGGAGCACTGAGCGCTCTGGAAAAGCATCTAAAGCTGAGCACCAATGTAGTAGTCACACGGGACCTTAATAAAACCTGGTTGATTTTCACACATGGGGCATTCGAACCTGATCAACAGCAGCCGGCATCAATAGGTGGTGTGCTTATCCACCCTGAAGGCAAAGTAGTTTCCTTCTTTGGAGCATTTTTGAATGAAACGTTGACATCCGAATTCCTTGCAGAATCAAAGCACCCGATATACGAACTAGAGATCTTCCCGCTTGTAGTGGCAGTCAGAGCATGGTCACATTTCATCAAAGATCAACTGGTGGTGCACTACTTGGATAATGACGCAGCTAGGAGCTCGTTCGTCCGGGGTGATGCAGGGACGAGACTTGGATGTGCACTTGTTGACTCTTACTTGGATCAGGAGTTTAAATGTCGTTTTGCACCTTGGTTCGCCCGAGTAGCATCGGGCAGCAATCCCGCTGACAGTCCTTCCAGATTAGAACTTGATGAGCCTTGGTTGGTTGGAGTGGAGCAGTACCCTTTAGTCCTTCCAACGCACTTGTCGCAGTGGGGAATTTTCGGGTGCGCTGAAAGCATCATCAGCAATCAANCCTTGGTTGGTTGGAGTGGAGCAGTACCCTTTAGTCCTTCCAACGCACTTGTCGCAGTGGGGAATTTTCGGGTGCGCTGAAAGCATCATCAGCAATCAATGTGTTTGAAACAAATGCAAACATAGATGACAGCATGAGTCATCAATGCCAAACCAANTCGGGTGCGCTGAAAGCATCATCAGCAATCAATGTGTTTGAAACAAATGCAAACATAGATGACAGCATGAGTCATCAATGCCAAACCAAGCTGACAACACGATCAGCCCTGCCGACCTATCCCCTGACATTTGCAATTAATGGAAGGATGAAAAAGGGAAATAATTTTAAGACCGAGTGTGTGCAGCTGGAAGCCGTCGTTTTTGCATTCCTCGTTTTTTGGCGCACGACGTATTTCCATGTGAATAAATTAAGTATATATTTATATATATGTATATATGTGTTCTTTAACATATACATACATATATATATATATACTTGAAAGTCAGAATCTCTCTGGGCTTACGGACCTGACCCATAGTCTTGGTTTTTGATGGAAATAACTTTTCGTTTTGTCGCCGAGCTTGATCTCAACTCCCAGAGCTCAGTGCAAGGGATTCCAGTTGCTTCAGGTCAACCGTGAAAGGCAGCCTTTGGTGGTGGATTTGGATTGCTGATGGCCGTAGTGACCGTAGTGTTGTCCACAATGAAGCGTTGAGTGCCAGTAGACGTCCCGTATCTTTTTCCAAGAGAGAGCCAGGTTTGTGACAACTATGTGATTTGGAACAATCAGTGAAACCGTGCTGAGCACACTGATGATGCTAGCGAAAGCGAACGAGAAGGAACCAACACCGAAGTCGAAGAGGTTGGTTCAGTTGCAGGACTGTCGAACCCGATGGATTCCCGCCGCAATGATTAGCAAGTTGGACTTGCGCCAGAACTTTGGAATCATGCAGCGCAGCTTTGGAATCACGCAGCGCAGGTTCAGAGCAATCATGACGCTTTCGGATGCGAGTGAGGAACAGAATCCCTGAGGGATGATGATGGATGCCGTCACTTCTATCCGACATGTTTTTCAAAAGATTGTTGAAAGCAGCACGAAATGGAAGAAAAATCAAACAACAGCAGCGCCGCACAAGGCTGTGGCGGAAGTTTTAAAGATAGGAAATCTATAGGAGAGGTTGGTTGGTGGGAATGATGGATGGCAGAGCGAACTGAGCGAACCCACTGATGGACCGACAAGCGGTTGGAGGCAGCGCAGTGTAGCTGTAGTTGTAGTTGTGGTTGTAGTTGTGGTTGTAGTTGTAGATGTAGTTGTAGTTGTAGCTGTAATGTAGCTCTAGTTGTAGTTGTTGTTATAGTTGTAGTTGTAGTTGTGGTTGTTGTAGGTGTTGTAGTTGTAGCAGTAGTTGTAGTTGCTGTAGTTGTAGTAGTAGTTGTAGTAGTTGTAGTTGTTGTAGTTGTTGTCGTTGTTCTGTAGTTGTCATGTACTTGAAGTTGTAGTTGTTGTAGTTGTAGTGGTTGTTGTGGTTGTAGTTGTAGTTGTAGCTGTAGTTGTAGTTGTACTTGTAGCTCTTGTTGTAGTCTAGTCTAGTGCAGTGTAGTGTAGTGTGGTTGCAGTGTAGTGCAGTGCAGTGTAGTGTAGTGTAGTTGTAGTGGTTATTGTGTTTGTAGTGGTAGTGGTAGTGGTAGGTGTAGTTGTAGTTGCAGCTGTGGTTGTAGCTGTGATTGTCGTTGTACTTGTAGTTGGCTGTAATGTAGTGTAGCGTAGCGTAGTGTAAAGTTCCGAAACGAAGCTATTCTGCGAGACTTCCTCAATTTTTGGAAGGTGACAACATCAATAATGCAGCACTTCCGCGAGGCTTCCTTCAAAAATGGAAAGTTGAGTGTGCAGCTGACGGCCTCGTGCCAATGAGTGTTGCGATTTTTCCATGTCATGTCTTTAAAGTACTGCGCCTGCCACGAAAAAGTGAAGCCAGCTCATACGAAGTGCTGCGCCTGTCACGCAAAATCACCGTAGCAAACCTGACGATCTGATGCTCCCCTCTCACGAAATCAGCGCCCTGACCTCTGAACATGTCTGCTCGAGATGTCTCTTGTATTGCGCCTGCCACAAACAATGCATCTTTGCAGATCCTCTTCAAATGTTCCACGCTTGCCATCGTTTTGGAGAATGTCGCAAAACCTATACGTTTAGCTCACTTTTGACAAGGTGCAGAAACCCTTGCGCCTGCCACACAAAAACGAAACAATGCTGCGATGATTTCTCAACAAAACAGTGCGCAGCCCCAAAGCGACGAAATGCTGCGAGACGTCCGCAGGCTTGGAACTGGACAACATATGTCATCCTTGCCATGAGCACAACACGCACTTGCTTGCACTCCTCCTCAAATTTTTTTTTTGAGCACGGCTCGGAGTCTCTGCCATGCTTTGTGACGCAATTCTCCAAATTTTTCCGTGAAAATTCATCTAAACATTCAATCTCTACTCCAGCCTCTAATTATGTTCGAAGGAAGTTTAGAAGTCAATCTTCCGACAATATGGGCAGATGGAAAAGCCAAGATGGGAAGAAACTCAGACAGGGAGAAAGTCAGAAGAGAGAAGATCAGACAGGAGAAAGTCAGAAGAGAGGGGATCCAGGTGCACGAAAAGTTAAGAAAGTCGCGAAACGCCGTGTTTTTCCAATGTTTTGTGGTTCCGGAGGGTCGAAAAGTAGGCTGGCTAAAGCGGCGGGTGCGGAGGCACCTGGGGAGATGAGAGATCAAAAATTGCGCGCCGTTGTGGCGCGAAGCGCGCTTGGAAGTAAAAAACGTGAAAAATTGACGGGTTCGGAGCACTTTTGGAAGTTGACATGTGGAGAAGCGCAGGGCGTTGTGGCGCGAAGCACGTTTGGAAGTCAAAATGTGCAAAGCACCTCACTTCGAGCCGCTTTTGCCACTTGAGAAGTGGAACAAGTGCATGCGCTGTGGCGCGAAGCACGTTGTGAAGCAAAAACCTACAAACCACCTCATGTTTTTTGCGCGCTTTTGGAAGTGGAAATGTGGAAGAAGTGCGCGCCTTTGTGGCGACACGTATTTTGAAGTAAACATGTACAAAACACCTCATGTTGGGAACGCTTTTGGAAATTGAGATGTCGAAATAGTGCACGCCGTTGTGGCGCGAAGCGCGTTTCGAAGTCAAAACGCAGAAAGCACCTCATGTTCGGAACATGTTTAGCAGTTGCGAGGTTGAAAACGTGTATGCTGTTGTGGCGCGAAGCTTGGGCGTTCAGATTTCGTTTTGTGTGGCAAGCGCACAGGATTTTGTCGAAAGTGAGCTAAACGTATAGGTTTTGCGACATTCTCCAAAACGATGGCAAGCGTGGAACATTTGAAGAGGATCTGCAAAGATGCATTGTTTGTGGCCGGCGCAGTACAAGAGACATCTCGAGCAGACATGTTCAGAGGTCAGGGCGCTGATTTCCTGAGAAAGGTTGTATTTTCCAGTATCAGGTCTGCAGGTTCGTTAAAGTCATTTTGCGTGACAGGTGCAGCACTTCGTATGAGTTGGCTTCACTGTTTCGTGGCAGGCGCAATACTTTAGAGACATGGCATGGAAAAATCGCAAAACGCATTGGTACGAGGCCGTCAGCTCTGCACTCAACTGTCCATTTTTCGAGGAAGTCTCACAGAATTGTTTCGTTTTTGATGGGGTTAGCTTCGCAAATTGAGGAAGTCTCTCAGAGTTGCTTCGTTGTTGGATGGCCGGTGCATTGATGTCATTCACTTCGGTTGCAGGCGTGGGCAGCATGTCAAGAGTTTTCACTCGTGCACGCCCCTCTGGGCACAAAAGAGCGTGCATAGTCAGTTCAGTGTTTGCATTTTTTCTGGGTTTGAATGTCGAAGCATCCAATCCAACTGTCATTTTTCGGCGTTTATGTTCTGATCTAATAGTTCCTTCTGAATCATGTTTCTTTTGCATTGGAAGGTTTTTCCCTGCGCGTTGTTGGCAGTGCCCTTTGCTTGGTAAGTTGTTTTCATGAGAATTTATACATGATTTGTTGATCAACGTTCTTGTAGTCGCAAAAAACATGGTTCGGTTGGGTTGGAAATGTGGCCCATGAGTAAATGATGCGCAGCTATCCTTTGTATATGTAGGATTTCTGTGCGCGCCCATTCCGTTAACAAATTTCGAATTCAAATTCCAGTCGTGTCATTTTTTTTTGTTGAATGTCATGTTGTTTTTGTCATGGGTGAATTTTTATCCGTTTTTTTTTGATCGCGCGATTCGTTTTGTGCCATTTTTGCTCAAACCATCCCAGACTATTCACATCAATGTGCCCAATTTGCCAACACATCCCCAAACAAAATTCATTTCCATATTTTTTCCATGAGGATGAAACAACATGTCATTATTTTGTTTTTGTAAATCATATTACGAACCAAGAGTGTTTCCAAATTGATAGTTTCCTTGTGGTTTCAATTCGCTGAAGTGCCATGGTTGCATCAAAACGTCGCCTCAGAACTGTCCGCAAGAAAACCTTTGCCAAACATGTCGGTGAGAAAATCGTGTCCACCAGTCCAGCCCATTCTTTTCCAACGGATGTCCTGGATCATGCCGAAACCGAGCCCAGAGCATATTGCCACGTTGTGCCGCTGTTGCAACTCCTGTCCAAACACTTTCAAATTAAGCCGGAAAAAATGCAGATTTGGGACCCCTACTTTTGCAAGGGCACGATGGTGAAGCACCTGGCCGATCTTGGTTTCCATAGCGTCCGCAATGTCAACGAAGACTTCTACAAAGTGCAACAAACTGGAATTCCGGAATCTGGGCAAAGCACGTGGTTTTTGATGGTGTAAACAAATTATATAGGCAGGTTTTAACACGTTGCGTCAATTTTGGAAGTGTTTTGCGATATGATTTTCCAGATTCAAGTGTTATTGGATTTGTGAGCTAAGGACCATCATGTTCTCCTCACAAATCCGCCATATTCCGCTGACCACTTGGAGCGGTGCCTCACGTTTTGCGTGGAATCTACAAAGCCTTGCCTTTTGCTGCTACCGTGCTGGGTTGCCAAGAAGCCATATTTTTTGAAACTATTTGGATGCCGAGACAATCATATTTTCTTCATTGCACCGCTTCAAAAATACAACTATACGATGCCACCTGATTTGGTACCAGAATCATGCAAACCGTCCTGGGTTGGAGATGATGGGCAAACATCGCCCTTTCAGTCCTGTTGGTACGTATATTTACCGTCTCCTTTCAAACCTGCGACTTTCTTTGAGAATCTAAAATGCAACATGGCCAAGAGCGGACCGTTCGACTGCGTGCTTGCCAAGCGACTTCAAAGCGTGAAGTGGAAACTCAAGAAAACGAGTGCAGAAATTGGACTAGGACGACCTGAGGCAGAATGTCAAGATCAAAAACGAAAGCGGAAACACCAGAAACGTGAACGACGTGAACGACCAGCAGTGCCTGGGACGGTCGAGTTTGATTGAAAAAGGGTGAGTTTCTGGGATGGCTGGTGATTTGTTTGGTGGAAATGCATTAAATCCCACCACCACATTGATAACAGAACCCTCCAATGCATATTTTTTGGTATTACCAGATGCATACCTTGATTTCGGACAATCACAGAGAGCGGGAACCTTAGTGCACTTAGAATTAATGCAATTTGTTCTGATGCAGATCCCATACATTGCCCTTGAAGAAAAGGCCTAAACAAATCAATGACATGTCCTTTTGCATATTTTATCATTCCTAGAATCAATTCAACAGATTCTTTTTTCGCCAACGACTCCAATTTCCTTTGTTTGCTCTTGTTTGTCAATAGCGAAACACAGAACATATTAAGCCAAGACAGGGTCAATTTGATCCCCGCTTCGCTAGCTCAGTGCTTGCTTTATTACGGAGACAGCATTTGCAAAAAGATTGGAACCCCACGAAGATAGAGACAGGATGTGTGCGAATCCGCAAAAAGTTCGACGGGAAACATCATATTTTCTTCCGAACTGCCAAGATAGATTGACAATGCTGATATGTACTTTGTTTAAGTGCAGAGCACAACCGATGGAGGAAGGCCCATAGTAGAGCTATATAGGATGTTGAGCCCATCAGTGTGAGGAGTTGTTGACATAAACATTGGTAGATGTCGTCTCCTTGCGTCACCCGCAATCCTCTGGCTTTCAGTGGAAAAAATTGGCAGTCGCCATGGACAGATTTCAGAGCCCGAGATCGTCTTCCGCGCGCTGATGCTCGATGAAACCTTCTGATTTGGGTGTGTCTGAGAATGGGTATACCTTCAAATTAACCATTCAATGGGCATCGTGGTGATGATGATGATGATGATGATGATGATGATGGTGATGAACCACCATATTTTCTTGCGCACCCTATTTTCAAATGAATCCACTGCGTGTTCAACGAGGAATACTAGAGCCTGCTTTTTCCCAGTGTTTTTCCTGCTACCCTAGCAGCAATCAGCACATCAATAGCAGTTGATCCAACTTCGATTTTGTTAGTTCAAGCATGATTTGAGTACCATTTTTGCTGGGCATCTTTTTTGGATCACAAGCAGGATCATTGTGGGGCCTCTCACTGGAACTCTACGAACCATTGGCCCACCAGGGACCTGAAACGATGGAGGACAAAAATGGTGGTTGTGTTATATTCATATACACATACGACATATTTGTATACATACATTCAGATATAGATATAGATATAGATATAGAAAAAAACATATAGAGATAGATATAGACATAGACACACGCATAGACAGAGATATTGATATAGATATACAATTTATGTATATATATGGGTATAGTCCATTCAAGAGTTTTTTTTTTTACCGTGTTTCACAATAGTGGCTATTGGCTCTACTGTAATTGAGGCAAGAGTTCTTTGCAGTGTTTTATCAAGGTGCACGTTTCATAGAAGTTATGCACGTTTCATAGAAGTTATGCACGTTTCATAGAAGCTATGCACGTTTCATGAAAAAACAATATGCACGTTTCACAAGCCACCTAATAACGTTCTTGCTCAAGTGCGTCCCAAAAAGACGTACCGCATTGAAGCTCTTAGAGGTACTATACCAATATATATATATATATGTATATACACACATTACCCCAAATTGGATTACATATATATTTTCAATATCGAGAATGGGATGGTCCATCTCCAAAAATCTTCGACCTAGGATTGGTGGCCCCGCTGACAAAGCACCAGGGCCAGGAGCGCTGACCTGGTGAAATTTTTCAGCGGCCATCAGTTGAGGTTTAGATCAAATCCCTTTCCATTTCAGGGACCCCCAAAAACCCATATTCAAATAGCCCATATGCAGTTCCAAAAATTTAGGTACCTTAGTTAAAACTCAAGATTCCCCTCAGATTCTTTGTTTTTTCTGTTGGGAAGGGCGATCTCCAGCTATTCAACAAAGATAACACTTCCAAAAGTGGAACAAGACATCATGAAACAGATGGGAAATTCGGCACCCAACGAGGGGAAAGCATTACTCATCTGGCCTCGCAAAGAAGTCCTGGGCAATCCCAAGGTATGGTTGGCTAAAGACAACAACTTAGTAGATAATCATATTTCATTTTTGCAGGTTATATACTTGGGTGTGCATCCCGGTCCCAGTTGGTAACCCACTTATATAAGTGGGAAATGTCATCTGGTTGTTGCGGACTTACGATTTCTGGGATGCACCCCCAAGCACCCATGCCATTTAGCCGGGTTGTTGCTACAGGATGGGCGCCATCTTGTCTGAGCCGGTCACTGCTATGGCGACTTTGGCCCAACTTATTCGCCAAAGTCTTGGGAGTAAGATCTGAAACCTGATGTGTCGGCCCGGGCTTGGCAATTTCATGACTGCCTGATGGTTCCTAGAGACAGCCAATGCGTAGAAAAGGGCCATATGATTATTGTTGCTGATGCGCTCATTGCTGATGATGTTCCCATTCTTGCTCACTTGTATCAAGGACCGGTAGGTGGTAGATAGACCTTTGTTTGTTTGAGATTGTTCTTCCTCAATTCCCCTTTGATTGTTGTATCCCATTTCCATTTGCTCATTATTGTGTGGCTTCAGTCGTAACATTGGTTGGTTGACAGTTACATCCCTAATTTAGCATTGATGATGATATTCTTGTCTCCATCATGCATATACACATAGATGTATATATATATATACATATGTATATATATACACATAGATGTATATATATATATATACATATGTATATATATATATATACATATGTATATATATATATGTATGTATGTATATATATATATATGTATATATGTATGTATATATATATATGTATATATATATATACACATACATTTATCCAATTTGCTGGTGCGATCACCATGTAACCAGACCTGGATTGCCACCGTGGGCCCACGACTGAAATGACACGTTGAGGTCGTGGAACGCTGCTCTTCCTCCTCCTGGTCAGCAGCAGCCGTGACGATGCAGGGGTGCGCCCTTGTGGGGGGCTGGGGTTTGGTAGTCAAAACAGGCCAATGACCAGCAAAAATTAGGACTTAGCCTGTGGAAAATTGGGATTTAACAAGGAAGTGGGACTAAATCCATGAACAATCATGATTTCAGCAGGAAAAAATTGGAATTACCTTCGGATTGAAACCATGAAATAGGGGATTAAAGGGCCATAGACACTAGGATTAACCTATAGAAACGGGGTCATTTGGACATCAGGTGGATACTATGGGAATAGAGCCGACAAGATTATTTGGATTTGTCCAAAATTGGGAGAATGTGATGATTGATCGGTGGATTGCTTAGACCCCTATGTTTGGAAAAGCAGATTCACAGAAAAAACAGCAAGAAACCACGGTTTCAGATATCAAATATAGGGGGGTGCTGCAAATTTTCCCTTCAACCAATTCTTGGAATACTAGTCCTCAGCAATGTGGGCCGACAAATCAAAGAGCGCCCTCATCCGCCGACCTCGGCCATAGTTCCCAAAGTAGCTTATTTCAGGCTTGTGTTTTTTTCCTTGATAGATGAAGGAAGTGGGTTTCTTGAACAATTTTTCTGAGTGTTTTCCCCCAGTGTTGGAACATAAGTTTTCCTTTTGTGTCCACCTGCCGCCAAGACCTGAGATCATAAGTTGCCCTTTTCCAGGCCACTGCAACTGGATCCTGCCAGGTGGAGGCGAACACATGAGGACGCCCATATTTTGTGCCACCTCGAGTCTGGTGGTTCACAAGGTGCGTGTTGGGAAGGTGGCCAATCAGCCCATCGGATGTGCTGTTTGATGTCAAGCATTTGGGAACCAACATCCAGGTGCCAATGAAGTGCCAAGATTCATATTCTTCATATTCTTCACCAGTGGATAGTACCTTGGCTATGCGTATGCTTCCACCAAAAAATGCTGCCTGTCAGGCTCTTCTGGGGTCTTTGCTGTGTTGGACGGTCGTATGCTCAAGTGCACCTGCGGTTGTCATTTTCCCGGCTTCAAACATTCCCGATTTTGATCCAATTTGGCTTATCCTTTGAGACAAACCAAGATTGTCATAGAATGCTTGGAGACCTAGTCTCATTGCAGCCATGCAGCCACCTGTGGCAACTGCCCATCCAAGTAGGGTGTGTGCGTGCTTAAGTACGTGTCTTTTCTTCTTCTTTCTCCTTTGGGTAATGTCCATTCCCATTTGCAGTTTTTTTGTCCCATGGATCTTCCCACCATACATCCACGAAATTTGCCATTTTGGTCCATTTTCTATAGGTGATAATGTGGGCAACCTGCCATGACTGGGGATGGTTGAAATCCCATCCAAGCCATGAAAATGGTGATGACCTGGGGATAGTTTTTGACTTTGGGTTTACCGCATCAGTGTTTTACTGTACTGTATATCATAGATTATCATAGTGGCTAGGGTCATTATCCTATTATAGACTATTAGATAGTCCTGACAATGATCATAATAGCAACAATAGTAATAACAATGATGAATATCATACTGATAATATCAACTTGTGACATCTAATGGGCATACTAGTATCATCAGTGCTCACTATCTGTCATGTCAGATAGTCATCAATTACTCACTATCCGACAGTGACATATTAGAAATGATTATGAAGAATTCCAAGTAATACTGAATGGGAATAATGAATGGAGCATTCTTACTATTTGGAACGCTGACTGGGAATTATACTATCTATTCCAGACAACAACATAAATATGTATATATATATATATATTTGATTACAGCCTATGGTTTGCCATAGTTGGAGGGGATGAACATCCAGTTTTTTATTCACACTTTGAAACCATCGAATGACGGTTAAAATCCCGAGGCCATGGAGGCAGCTCCGCGGCGTGCGGAGGTGCTGCTCTCCTGGAGGACACGACCAATGAACATGGGGAGTTCACCAATGAACATGGGGATGATTTTCCCCCAAAAAAAACATGGTGGATATTTTTTTTGAGGTGATGTAGCCAAAAATAGGCGAGTTCACCTGAGTTGACCAATGTTTGATGGAGATTGAAGCATCGAAATGTGAGATTTCAACAGCTCAATTGAGGATTGAACCTTCAGTTTGAACCACTATTGGATTGGATTGTTGGTGATTATTGATGATTATTGTGATCTTTGATGATTATTGTGATTATTGATGATTCTTGGATTGGATTTTACTTTTCGAGTTTTTTTATTGATATGTTGCGCCAATGAGAAGTACATCGATTAGATTTCTGTGGGTTCCTGGTCTAAACAGTGGTTCTTGGGATGCACATCCAAGTAGAAATGGCTGAAAGTAGGGGTCTCAGTGTTTCAAGCTGCTTATCCTCCGGCAGCAATGTAGCGGATGAGCAGATGGCTCTAACTTCTGTCTCTGGGCTCATTCAGTGGATTCACAGAGTTGAAGAGATAGAATTTGCAGGACCTCCTTTGATGGGAAGACCAACGGTTTCCTCTCAATTTACACTTCAGATCATCATCTTCATTGGTTCAATCAGTTAAATCCCAAGTTTTGATCAGTGGAATTCCAAGTTTTACATAGTTTTAGATGGTGCAAGTCGAGGATTGAACCATTCCAGTGGATGTTTTTCGCCTCAGGAGGCGCTTAAGCAAGTGACTTTCAGGGGCAAGACGCCCTCAGAGGCGACCAGATTGCTGCAGGAGCTGCAGGGGAAGTGGTGATTTTCATTGATTTCAAATGATTTTGAAAGAGTAAACCATGCTATTGCTGATCTATTTTTTTGGGTGGCTTTCCAGTTTTTTGACCCCAGGCCCAGGTTTGTTTGAGGCTTTTGTGGGGCAGGGACTTTCGGGAAGCCACGAAGGCCTCCAAGTATTTCTTTAACATGAAAAATGACGAAATCTGTAGGTTTTCAGATTCGCGCTTCTCTTTCCGTGTGAGGAAACCTTCATTGACTGCGACACGCGTCTGCGAAGTCACCTTGGGACTGAGGAGAATCGATGGGATGCGAGGGCTGGAAGTGGTGCGGGACCAAGGATCCCCGGGGATTATCAACACCTATGGGGCACCCGTAATAGTTCTAATATAATAGTATCTTTGGTTTTCCGTCCTCACATTTTTGGATATTTTTGGTATTGGCCCAAACTCCCATCCCAAACCATTGGTTGATGTCAGCTCGAGGCAACAAGATACGAGCAATTGGAATGGTACGAAGCGCGCGAAATGCACAATGAGCACCATGGCAATCTCGGGGGGCAATTCAAAAATTAGCCATTTGCAGATAATGTGTGTCAAATACCTTTGCAGAAACATCACTGATCTATTTGGAGGATTTAAAGGGTCTTTTTCCACCAGTATTGATGGACCGCAAAAGGGGAGCTGACAGTTCAAAAACTGGGGCTCAGAAATTAAAAATTGACTCATGTTTGGTGGGATGAACATCTATTTGAGGATGAACATCTATTGCTATATGGAGGTTTCCTCCATTTTAATAGGATTTTCCATGATAAACCATCCATTTTTGGGTACCCCCATTTTAGGAAACCCCCATATTTTGCGGATGAAACATCACTACCCCATTTTGGTGTCGTAGTGACCTCTGGTGACCTGGGAGAGGATCGCAGTGGCAGTACCGTGGTGGCCTGCATCGTGAACCCCTCGAACCGGGGCAATGAGTGCGCGGCCTCCGGTGGCATGCCAGGCATGGAAAGTGGCCAAGAAACAATGTATGATATGTATATGTGTATATATATATATATATAGAATATACATATGTATAATATGTGCATGTACTGGTATACATACAATATTATAGCACATCCAAGTATCAGATGTTGATAGCTGTGGGTGAGGAATCGCTGACATTTGCCGGGATGAAGGTGTAGGTGTCATGGTCAAGTTACATGGCAAGCAAAATCCATAGGGGATGGTCATCCCCATTCATAGGGGTTAGGATACCCATTTTGTTTGGATGCCCATTGTGGGATGGATACCCGCACTCCATATACTATTCCATGTAACTTGACCATGGCACGTATGAAGATCCAAGTTGGCAAATTCGTATGGTTGAGAATGGATTGTGAATCAGGAATTCGTGGAGTAGTTGGACATGCAAGTGGAGTTGGTAGAACAACTGGTCAATAAATCGCGGTTGTAGCCCGGGACGAGCCTACCAGTGCAGTTGATAAATGGACTAGCAACTTAAGGATCTGAAAACATCCAATACCTTGTGGTGCACCGCTAGACCCAAAGCCTACATCATATGACATTTATGTTGACATGGATCAGGACCCAACGGCCGTGCTCTCCAGGTACACGGTACAACTTGCCCATGCCGGAGATTCGAGAGCAGTTCTGAGCCGAGGTACTGGTGCTGGGAGCTGCAGAACTGCCAGTTGAACCAACCATATTTGGGGGCTTAACATGGGTCAACCAAAAATAACATCAGAATATTGATAGTTGCATCCCTATTTCTGAGTAGTTATACCCCATTTCAATCAGAACATTAATTGGGGTGACGAGCTTCTCAAGATCAGCAGTTGGATACTGGTGGTGCTTCGATCTCTCAAGCCTGTGGGAGCATAGGCGCCGGAGCAGCGGCTTGATCTTGTCCCCCGACTTGAATGACCAAAAGTAGCTGGCAGGTTGGGGGTCATACTCTATCTGATTTACTGATGGTTTGCAAAATCATTTTTCCTTTCAAAATTGCAGCCTAGTGCATCCTTTGGGTATTCTTGCCATTCTTGGCTGGACAAACCCAACCAATCTTGTCAAATTCACCAGCAGAACGCTGCAAGCTTCAGGTAGTCGCTTGTATTCCTCCAAGGACGCCGCGGTCGGCGGGCTTGGCGGGCTTGGCAGGCTTGGCCTAACCAGGATCATCATAAATCCAGTGTCTTCCATGACAATCATTGGTCAACATCAGCCAGTTGGTTATATTAGTGTGTTGTCCTAGCATATATATTGGGACTAGTGCGGCTTAATTTTTCTGGGAATACCTCAAGAAACTCTAAAGCATCATTTCCCGTTTCATGAGATAGGGGTGCTTTGATTTGGGCACCCAAAAATCCATTGAATGATTCTCATTCTACCAACATCAACATCCATAGACATGGCAATTTTGCTCGGTTTTCCCTGCGATTTCTGGTGTTTTACACCCAGTTTCACCACGTCTCAGCAGTTCCAGGACCACAAACCCAACCGAGAAGACGAGACCCGCCGCATCGAAGCTGCTGGAGGGTAGCATTGGGAGGGGCTGGGATGAACAACTAGGATCCCAACTGGGTGAGCTGGGGCTTTGGTGAGTCGAAGTTGGCAGAGACTAACAGAGGATTCGAATTTCTCGATTCAGCGTTTTGGGCCTTCGGTTTTGACCCACCCCAACAAGATCTAAAAATGCTGGGTATCTGATCTCAACAGATTCAACAGATAGTGGTTTTGTGTCGAGATTGTTGGGCCCCCCGAATACCAAAGTGTGGTCTATTCAAGGCAGAAGCTGCGGACCTGTTTGACCGATGAAGTTCCAGCTACTGAAGTAGATACTGCTTCCTGCGTTTTGATGCTTGGCATCTGCAGGGGTGGATAGACTCTCATGTTCAGACGGATCTATGGAGGCGGCGTTGGATTTCAATCCTTGAATCTTCTGTTGAATGGATCGCGCCAGGTGCGTCTCTCAGGGACCTCTGGGTGGTGGCCCCATGAGAGTGGATGGTGCCTTGGTACGGAGTCCTAGTGCGGTGCTGTCCTTCGCAGGCCTCTACTTCTGATTTCTGCCCATCGATTTCGAAAGTTTTGACCATTGGAATTTCCAGGGTAGAGCTTGGCGCGGATCAGCATGCGCCATTGAGTCGGTGGGTATTCCACAATTCCACTCACTTTTCGACTCACTTTTGCCAGGCGTTGAGACTCAGTTCAGACTCCAGACTGCCTACTTTGACCCGTACAAATAGCATCAAATACCCATATTGGTGTTATGGTGGTCACTACAGGTCACTACAGGCTTTCAACCCCCATGGCCATTTACTGATGGCCGTCAATCAGGAGATAAGGCCCAAGAGTAAAAGTCCTAGTTGCAAATCAGGAATTCAACCCTGTCCGTTCCAAGTAGTTTTTTTCGAAGTTTCTATCGTTTTTTTTTGCTGATTCATTTGATTCATAATATTCATCATGATTTTCCGATTTTTTCCTCGTTGCAAGGCCGTGAGTAGGGCCCTGGGAGACTTTCACTTCAAGCCCCATGGCATGGAGCCCTCCAAATGCAAGGTATGGCCATGGGATACAACTGGAGGGAAGGGTGATTTTACCTTACACGAACACTCGGCGATAGTCGATAGTGGTATCCATGAGATTTCTATGGGATTGTTCTGGGATTTCTATGGGATTTCTATGTGATTTCTGAGCTTGGCAACTGGCTGATTTCACCAAAACAAGTGGGAAATGTCATGGGATTGATGCTCGCTAGCTATTTACCAGCACCAGGAATCATCCCAGAACCAGCTGAACCTCGTAACCAGGGGGGGGACACCGTTCTGAGGTGAATCTTTTGAACATGTACTGTGGCAAGACCAATAGGAAACCTAATTCGGGACAGTATTTTTTAGAAAACCGAATTGGAAAATTGGGTGCGTTGGCAGCTTGTGTGTAGTCAACCTTGTGCCATGTGCAGGTCTCGGTGGTTCCGGAAGTTCAGACCATTGAGGGCTGTTCATCCGGTGGGGAGCTGCTGGGTCTCTGCTTGGAGTTTCCTTGGAAGATTTATTGTCTGGACTTGCTCTCTTGGAATTGGAATGAGTAAAGATATTCAAGCTGAACAAATTCAATAGTTGAGTTTGTGGAATCCAAACTCTTCGTGGCATCCAGGGCTCCTGAAATAATGCATTGGTGGGGCGTAGGGTACCCTGCATTTTTGGATCAACCCAAGTTGGATGTTTTTTGTTTTCAACAAGCATTATATACAATTACAGATATACAAAGTTGGTTGTATCCCCTCCTTTTGTTGGATGTGACCATGGCTCAAGCTGATTCGCCCGACAATAAAAAAAATGGCCAAATGCGTGGCTCGCTTGGTACCCATTTTTGGGCCATACCCACGTGGCTGCGGGTCAAACTCATTCAAACACACCCAAGATAGCTGCTCAATGGATGTTCATCCTCGCAAATTATGGTATGGGTATTGACACATCCATCCCCATCCCCATGTCACTTTCCAGTGCGATTGGTGCTTCCACCCATCCATCTTTGCACCTGCAGGCGACTGGATCCTGCTCGCCTGCGATGGTATCTTTGATGTCATGGAGAACGAGGAGGCCATGAAGATTCGGACGTGCTCGACAGGGAACACCCCAGCAAATTGGTTGAATTGTGGCTAATCAATCCCTTTTCAGTGGATTTGGGGCAAGCCTTTTTTGAAGCAGTTCCCAAGAAAAGGGAAGAGGGGCACCCCAACTAGGGCCCCCTCAAGGATTGCTGTCAGGTCCGGGACTTCGTGGAAGATCATCCTGCCAGAGCCAAAAATGGCGCGCAGGTGGATGGCGGACAGGTTGGCTGCTGGACTTGCTGAAAGCATCTCCGGAGTTTGGATGACGGACTTTTTCAGGACACTTCCAGTATGATTTGGAACCTATTTGAACATTTTTATGGTAAGGAGGAGTTTTCCAGCCACATTGCGCAGTTGTGTTCTACGTGTGATTTGTGGAGGTTTTGGCAAAGAACTCCCTGGTTTCAACATTTTCTTCAACCACCATTCAGAAAGTCAAAAAAGTTGGTCAAGATGTCCAAATCGTTGCAAATGGAGATTTCCTCAAAGTGTCAGCCAGCCAGTTTCTACAAACCAACTAACCAATTGCTGTTGCCTTTTCTTGGGTCCAACCTGGCAGATCTGCGTAGACCTGTTGAAACTTTGCCTCGACAAGGGCAGCAAGGTGGCACGAAGGGGCCATTGGGAGACGGTTGCAGAACGACTTGGAAGGAATGGGGGGATATAAATCTGTACAAGTGGATTGTTCACCAGGAATTATATATACAAAAATAGGGACTTGAGTTGGGCGTGCAAAAGTACGAGTGATAGTTCCTTGAATCTTGATGACTGGTGTCATTGGCTCGTTTTTTCATCAGATGTGTTTGAAATGGTCCAGCAAAGGGTCGGTTCGCCAATGGTTTCTTTGTTGCCCAGGACAATTGCACCGCTTGCTTTGTGCAATTTGGCGATGGCCCTGCCAGGAGCGGCAGGGGCAGGGGGTCACAGTAGAAGAACTCAAAGCTCAGGGGCAAAACGTCATTTGATGTCAAGATATATCAAATAAAACACATGTATTGTATATGGCATGTATACACATACATACTTGTACCGTACCTACATTTTCAAAAAAATGTTTGTACGGTATCAACTGTAGGTTTCTTTCTTTGCCTCAATTCACGTCCCGGAACGCGACAGACCCACGCCAGGAGCAAAAGCTCTGAGCTGCTGCAAGGACCCTGGAGAGGAGCCTCTCCCGAGGTGCAGAGCAAATATGCCGAGTTCTTCCGAGACCATGGCTTTGAGGCTGGTTGGTCGTTGCTGGCTGGCTGAAACCTGGGCACTTTGGGTGTTGGATAACTAGAATTAGTGCTCTTGAACTGTTTCTCCGCGCCGTTCAACTGTTGAGAAGATTGTCACAAGGATGTGGCGATGTGGTGGTTGATGACCCGCGTGATTTTCATTCGCCAAAAATTGAGGATTCAATACACCTCCAACAAATTGTCGAGAAGATTATGTAGACCGCAATTTGGTGGTGGTTCTACGATTGGCTGCTTTTGTTGCCGGATCTATGGCTCAATGTTGCAGAACCAGCGCCCCTGCCAGGCAGAGGCTTCAGAAATGGGTTCCGGGCGTAGACTTTCAGGCGCGCAAATGAGAGATTGAGCTGGGTTAGAATGGTGGTTTTTTCCTAACAAGACTCTGATCAAATCTGGGATTATTGAAAATTACCATTTTGATAAGGAAAAAGTGAGAAACGGCCTTTGCGGTTGCAAATTTTGAGACCCACCCAAATTGAAGCCCAGGCTTGTATTGGAACGAGCCACAACTGCTTCAATGTTTCCCCATTGAACTTCAAGAAGTAGAACATGTAGATGTAGACGTCCGAGCAGAGAGGCAAAGATCAAAAATCCCAGGGCTACGTTTGACACCGCAAACAGATTTGAGACGGATTTCCCAAACCTAATCTCGTCATACATCCACCCCAAAAATGCCCCAGAACCCCCGGGTCAGTGACTCGACCCCCAGGCTCCAAGCCGAAGGCGCGGCTCCTGCGGGAACGGGGGCTTGGAGGTCTTTTTCTTGTTAGACAATGACCACATTCTCATGGTTAGGTGATGTTAGGTGGCTCATGGCTCACTTTTAATTCAAGCCATTCTTCCCATTTTATCTGTGGTCGCCGGTCGTGGCAAGCTCTTTGTTGAACATGTTCCGGTGATGTACCACTATTTCACTGCTTCTTTCAGGGGGACTGCAAAATTCTGTGTGACTCAGGTCTGTTAGGGTTTCCACTGGATTTGGGTTTGGGTCAAAAAAGAGACTTCTCACCAAAGCTGGAAGCCCAACTTGCCACATTCGATTGTAGTTTGAATCCAAAATCGTCCCCCGCCCTGTGGCTGTGCTGAAAGCCAAGCCACGACCTGCAGGTGGTGAACCCACCCTCACCGGAGAGCTCGAACGCGACGGCAAGGAGTGCGGCCCAACATGGAAGGGCAAAAGAGACCAGTTGTGGCGTGATTTTTTGGATGTCCCAAAAGATAGGAAGAGTGAGGACCTGCTACTATGAGAGGCCAATTTACTCCAATAATTTCCTCCCTTTCTTGGGATCAATGCAACTCTTGTCTCTTTTTTTGTTTCGTGACCCCGAAATCATCGACTTATGCGACCTATCCCCCAGCCTTCTGCGTTGCTTGAGGGTCCATGACTCTTGAGGTTAGGCACTGGTCGAACTTCTCACTGGAAGACTGCCATACGAAACGAGAACATCATTTGGAGGTTTCCTAAAATGGGGGTACTAAAAAATCATCCTTTTTAGTAGGATTCTCCAATATGAACCATCCATTTTTGGGTACCCCAATTTTAGGAAACCCCCATTTGGCAAGGGGTCATTTTTCATGTTAGATTGCAGGAACAGCCTGTCCAGCATCACGCGGGTCCTTCAGGCCTGGGACAGATTTCCGAGTTGTTTGGGGACCTGTTGGTGTTCCCTCAATCCGATTGAGATGAAAAGACATGGACGGACAGAAAGATGGACAGATATATGTATGTATATATAATTACCATACATAAATTATATATATATATATACATAGATTGATAGATTCGCATGAAAGCCTGCTAAAGGCAAGTAGATGTTTGAATTTGTTCTATTTTGATACAAGGTCGTAGGTGTTGTTGCCCAATGTACACCAGTTGTTGCTAAGAGATTTCTTTCCCTTGGAAAGTCTTAAGAAACAGCCATGTATGGTCACATACTTCATATTCCCTCATGTTTCTTTGCAATCCTTCAGCTGCAGCCCCGTTGTCATCAAGACTCCCGAGGTTTGCCCTGGTTTAGTCTTGGTATGGAATCTGTTCATTTTAGGGTCGATATCCGATATCGGGGTTTTCTCATTAGGTGGATGGGATTCACGTGATACCGATATAGCAACAATCTTTTTTTATACGTTTCAAAATCAGAACAGAACCACCATGGGCAATTGTAATGATCCATATATATAACCATATGGTAAGCCCATTGTTATAGCCCACTATTTATAGATCAATTCTCGGGAAACCGCAGATTTTATTCACCAATGGTGTTGTGGGTCGCGGGTCGCCAACTTGTCAGGCGGTTCGCTCCACCCGAGCCATCCAATCCGCCGGAAGACCCAGAGTTGATGCTGCACGGCGGACCCTAAGATATGTATAATATATATATGGTATATACACAATATAATACACTGTATATATAATATAGTATAGTATAATATTCTATTATATACATACAATGTGAACATTTAACAAACAAATATGATTGGGTTTGTCGAAAACTAGGGCATCCCAAAATCTTTTTTTCTTTTGGCATTTTTTCCCTCCTTGAGATCGCAGTTTGAAGGATGTTCGCCATTTATGGACAAACGAGTACTTTGTGGATGCGCCATTGTTTATCATCATTTTCATCATTCAACATCGTAATTTGGCTGTGGCATTCCCCCATTTTGAGTCAAACCCGAATCATATTTGTTGGTTATTTTCAGTGTAGGATAGTATAGTCTAGTCTAATATTGAGTACGGCAGAGTATAGGATGGTATGGTATAGTAAGGTATGTCATGGGTGGTGGTGTAGTGATCCCCATGATCCCCACGAAATCCCGGGTCAAAAGCGAGAAGAACTTTCCATATGGGAGAAGAACTATCCATTACCCTCTGGTAAACTAACATAGCTACTGAAAATGGCCATTTATAGTGGATTTTCCCATTAAAAATGGTGATTTTCCATAGCTATGTTAGTTTACCAGTCCGTAACCAAGTAAGTCCACCACTTTTTTTGCGACCAAGGCCTGGAGGGCCAGGAAGTCTTCGGAGAAGGACTGGCAACAACGGGTAGTGGGATATCTTTATATATACATGCTATTAGTATAACATCCATTAGAACATACTTAAGTCTTGAAGTAGTTTTTTTTTTTTTTTTCCAGCGAAGTTTTTTGGGCTTGCCATGTTTGTTTGGGCATAAAAATGATGTTTTCTTCAGCTTCGGAGAAAGCTTTGAGGAAGCTGCTACAGCTTCAGGCACCGAGTCGGAGTCCTCAGAGCTGGCAGGCAAAGCTGTCGGGTTTCCATGGGACCCCGATGGTCACTGGATGGTTGATGTCATGGAAAATTTGGATTGAAAACGGATGAGAACTGGGGGTACCCCCATTTGTGGAAACCTCTATATCACTGTGAACTTGAATGGATGGAGAATGGATAGTGTGACGAGAAGCATGGCACAATACTTGGATCACGCACCGTTCAAGCCTCAACGTGTCATGTAGATTCAGCATAGAAATAAGCCCTCATATTTCAGGGTTAATTAATTTCACATTGTTATTCATTATTGACCATGATTAACCATTACTATTAACCATTACTATTGACCATTATTAACCATTAATCTCCTATCACTCCCCAAACAAAATGGGCTTTCGGTGACCTTTGGTGGGGGCACCGGCTTCAATTTCCACTAGGACCCATAGGAGGGGATTGGGTGAAGATAGCCAGGGGCATTGACCATGACCATGGCCAAGGTAGTGTGCTGCCTAGTCAACTTGAGAGGCCAAGCTGAACATCTGTTTCTTCGGGTCACAATCTGAAAAACCCAATCGGGATCCATCGACAAAGAAACCATCCCATCTTTGCGGTGCCTCAATTCTCATGACTCGTCAGATATATTCACACCGCTTCGCGTGGGGTGGCCGCCCACACCGCAAGATTTTTGCAATACTAGTCCAATATGCAGACAAGCTCCGCTATCAGGCAGACCTTTTTTTTTGAGCCTCAACACTGTTTTTTTGCAGTGTTTCTAGAAGATTTTGCTGAAAAAGCTGTCACTTACACGTTTTTGAAGAGAAAGTCTTCAACA
>BGPT01002657.1:47475-71755 GCA_003297045.1 Symbiodinium sp. clade C Y103
TCATTCCTTGTGCCATGGTCACAATCCCGTTTTCGGTCGGCCTTCAGTTCAGCACTGCTTGCGTTACATTTAGAGCGCTACCAGTATAAACCCTATTCTTTGAGACGCGGTGGGGCTACCGACCTTTGGCTGACATGCCGTAGCTATAGCCAAGTAGCCCACACTGGTAGGTGGTCAGCTGAACGAACAGTCAAAGTCTACNTTTTGATCAAAAGAGACTTCGGGCAGGGGCCGCTCAGTGTTCATTTTCTACCAACTCTGGTCCTGCGATCAGCACAAAAAGAGCGAGGGCGCGATTCCTTGAAACATGTCTTCATGATTTAGGAAACTGCCCGATCTTCTTTTTTGCTCATAGCACAGCAACTTCTCCCACCTCCCCCAGGCCCGAAGTTTCTGCCCCCGAAGGTGAAGGATATATAGCCTCCTTGTTTCATGAATTCAGCCATGTTGTCACCAGATTTCGTACGACAACNCTCCCCCAGGCCCGAAGTTTCTGCCCCCGAAGGTGAAGGATATATAGCCTCCTTGTTTCATGAATTCAGCCATGTTGTCACCAGATTTCGTACGACAACTTTTTTGCATCATGCCATGTTGGCCAACAGAGTGGCTTTTTCAATATGGCTACTTTTGATCAAAAGAGACTTCGGGCAGGGGCCGCTCAGTGTTCATTTTCTACCAACTCTGGTCCTGCGATCAGCACAAAAAGAGCGAGGGCGCGATTCCTAACTCTAGTGTCACCTCAGGGCAGGAAACCCATCACATTTTTCACAGGGGATCATTGGCTCAGGAAATCTGAGTTCGTGATCCTCCTGGAACCCGACAACACGTACCTCGCAGCGACGAGTGAGAAGCGGGTTTGACAGCCAAGGTTCCCATCAGATTTGGCGATTTTGCTGTTTCCATGGTGGGCCTCCCGTACTGAAATGTGGCAAAAGAAATCACATCGATCCTCATATCACAGCTTTTTAGTTGATTTACCAATAGCATCCAATATGCATTACCCTCTGGTAAACTAACATACTGTAACTATGTCAAATATTGTAAAATCACATTTTTTTGGGGAAAATCCACTATAAATTGCAATTTTCAATAGCTGTGTTAGTTTACCAGAGGGCAAAGATGGTGGTTTCCCATTGCCGAAGGGATTCCAACCTTTGCCAAGGATCCACGGACCCATCAAGACACCGCCCGAGTTTGATGCTGGTGGTCTCCGAGTGAAGGCAACGGGGCAACGGCTGGGGTTGTCGTTTGGTTTTTTTGGGAGGGCATCCCAGTGTTCAAACATGTTAACACCCGATGTTCCCTTTTTTAGCATGGCCCAAACTATGTGAAAATGTATGCGCCCTATTTTCAGTCAGCCATATGTCCGAAGCTTTGGGATACAGAATGATACAGAAGAGCCCCTAATCCTGGAGTTGATAGACTACTTTGGTAGATTCCTGGTTCAATCGAGACAGCCAGATACATTTTTCTCGGAGCACATGGACAGTGTCGAGGTTCTTGGAAGACTAGACATTTTCGGTGAACTAATATAGCGGTTGAAAATGGCCATTGAAATAGTGGATTTTCCCAAATAGCATGTTGATTTTCCATAGTTATGTGGCTGTTTACCAGAGGGTAGACATTTTCGGTGAACCCAGACACTGTCGCACGGTGCAGGAACGTTCCTTCGCAGGCGCAGAGTACGTCCGGACACCCAGTCACTGAGGTCAGTCGAGATGTGCTCTGTGGTTGGTGCCTTTGCTAAAGGGATCCAAATGGAAAGAAAACGGCGTAATTCTACGGTATATAAATTGCAGCGAATTTCTATAAACCACCCCCTGAATCAGATCCAACTTTTGGAACCATCCCCTACTTCATATTAAAACAAGGGGTTCTTGATTCCTTGTGGGTGTTTGTTGATGGGAAGCAGCTAGCCAAACAAAGCTTACTGAAGATTCCAGTATAGCTGGCAGGACTTCCAAACAGTTGAAATAGAGGATCCTTTGAATGTCGTAACCCAATTCTGCCAGGTATGGTAGCTATTGAGCTACCATACCAAAACAGGGGCCCCGGGTTTGTTGCTGGGTTGTTAAAACAATCCGGTCCTGGGGCTATTAGCCCCTATTAAAGAGCACGCTTAGATCTCCATCATTTTGGTCCTTGAGTTTTATACCGCCCAAAAAACTGGTTCATCACACCATACACCGTTGGGTTTATCACATTTCCAATGCTATACCCAAGACATACCCCCAAAATCATCAAAAATCCACACCCAATAGATCTCAATACTAGATCTCAATAGTATTTTGATGATTGGACGTTGATGATTAAATCAGTACATTACCAATAACTATATATTAGTAACCGCTAACCCACTTGTGCAACCCAGCAATGGTAACAGCTAAACCGTCGCCCTCGTTGACCCAGAGAATTCCCATGAGGTGCAGAGCTTGGCCCGTGAGAGGCAGCCCGGCTTCAAGTGGACTCGGGAGAATCAGGAGGCAGCGGATGAATCCATGGCTGCATGGGGGGCTCCCACATACTGGGTATAGACAGTGTTTGGATAGCATTACAAATCCATAAAATTCGTTGCTTCATCCAAATTCATGTGTGTATTATACGCTTGTTCTCAATAGCAGGGCCAAAATGGGCCAAACATGAACTCTATTCGAAGTGTTTGAAGTCATCAGCCATGACTTCAGTGAATTCATGGTGATGATGTTTATTTGGGAACAGTTGGAACAAGAAAAGATCCTGCAGCAGCTCGGAAAGGCGGGGTTGTGTGGTGGCTCCTACTACCGAAGCTCTGCAGTGCTGGACGCGTTTTCGGATGAGAGTCTTGGTTAAAATTCAGTGGCTCACCGTGTACATTCTACATGAACCCTGATTTATTAGTAGTTTCATGGGATTGTTTCTTCCAATGTTCAACACAATTATTTAGGATGATGTGGGATGATGAACTCGGACCCAGCCCAATTCAATTGACAAAGATGAGCAGTTTTTGCTGGAACTAGGGAAGTGGTCCGCTTGCATTGCCAGGAATGTGGCCAAGATTGACTGGAACATGCTGGGAGAGAAGTTCAGCAAGGATCTGCAGCACGTGTACTGCTGGATACACTGATTCTCCATGGTTGCCAGCAAAGCACAACATGATTCCAGGCCACCAAAGGGGGATGATTATTTTAGCAGTCGATCTGAGACATCTAAGCGTTGTCACTTCTGTAGCAAGTCATGAGAGGATTCCAATCTTGGGTGGTTTTGTTGGTTTTTGAGGCGGTGGACACGGTTTGTTTTTGGAAGCTTGTTGGCACCCCACCAGTGTTTGATTGGTAGTTTCGAAGGCATGTCCTTCCATCCCCACTTTTGGATCTTCCAGCAGTCCAAAGCCATTCCCATATCATTCGAATCCTGAGAGTATAAATGGAAAATGGATGCGATTCTAACCTTGGAAATTGATGACCATGGTGTTTCTTCTGTTTTGAACATAGGCCTCATTGTAAGATATGTTGGGATACAGTAATTACAGGCTTGTGTGGCTGATGGCCGACTTCGGCGATGATGATGATGATGATGATTATTATTATTATTATTATTACTATTATTATTATTACTACTTTAGTATTCTTGCATGTTAATATTGAAATCGTTTTGGTATTATTTTAGTTGTTGATTGTTCTTATATATCATTATCGTTGTTATTACTGTAGTTATCTCCTGGGAGCAATTTGGGAAAGCATTACTGTAGAAAGGGTCTGAAGTTCGAGTGGTAAAGCGAACCACTTGCTCATAATTTAATGAACAGAGAGGGTCTGAGAGTAAATTTCATTGGATTGGTTTAAGGGAAAATTTACAGGAAACCTCTATATTTGATGGTAAAAACCATGGTTTCCTGTAAAATTTCCCATTAACTAATCCATTGATAACTGCATGTAATTGTCATCAAGCTCTTGGGGGGAAGGCTCAAGCCTGGGGCGGCGAAATCGAGGGCATGTCAGCATCAAACTGTTGAAAAACCCGGTGACCCTCTACCATCAATATTTGCAGTTCAGATGCTTCAAAGGCACATTCCTCACGAAAGATGAATCTGGAGGAAGGATCAATTCAATAATTCAAGAAAACCAATCCCCTGGCGCCATGGCGTACCAGCGGGGATGGAATCGTTTACAGAGTTCTCCTCACTGGAAACCCCTGGAGAAATTTGCGAATGATCCGATGCAGCTTGGCGCACGATTCAAGCAACGGTGCCGTTCTGGGAGCCAACCGAAGACTTACAGTAAGGCTGCTTGATGTTGTTTCTGTTATGTTTGATTTCTTCACCACAAGAAATGGGATCCAACATGACCCAACAGCTTCAGCGAAAGAAGCAGACATGGGGAACTGCCCTTCCAGGTCCCTGGATTCTCCAGACCCAGGCGCTTGGAACTGGGCTTTGGAACTGATGTGAACAGCACTGGGCGCGAAGATATCCGACAAATCTGTGCCTGGGCTGGGCTGGACGTCGGGGATATCATACCAAGGATTTGCGTGGCCGCAGTGATTTGCCGCGGCTAATCATGTGTTTCTGTCATGTTTCCGTACGCACTAAAAAGAAAGGTAATGGTTTTCTCAAAAAAAAATGGTAGGGGATCTTCAATTGATCTTCATATATCCTCATCAGATTGTCCATATAGTACCTAGTACCTATCATCTATGACCCCGGTGGTGGCCCCTTTGTTGGAAGGGACAGGTCAGTCCAATGTGATCCCCTTGCGTCCAGGTAAACACTTGGGACTGAATTTTCGCTGTGTGGGCGACGGAACCCAGAAGCGAATTATGGCGACGCTCGACCATCAAGAGGTTTGGAGTCATGTTATGGTTGGATCTCATCATTGAGTTTGATGATTTTCCCAGCTATGTTTGATTACAAGAGGGTATATGATAATCATTCCATCAATATCCGATATAAATATCCATCAAAAAATACTTGCGCAGGAAACGTCCGGGAACCCCAAAACTGACATCCTTTGCGTCATTTTGGCTTTGTCCAAACGTGGGTGTAATTGCCGGTGCACCCCGCAATGCTCACTTAGATGAGACACGTGTTGATTACCTGGAAATCTTGGACCTGGATGGACCTGGGAGTAATGTGGCAAACCCAACACTACACCTACCATTTGGGGATGGTTTCAATCCAACCCTTTATGGTGATTTTGCTCCATTTACAGGAGATTTTCCCACAGTGTCCTATAATTTTCCCATATTTTAAAGGGATTTCGCCAGCCACGTTTGATTACCGGAGGTATATCCCATTATAGCGATATAATATGATAAAACCATTTTTTATACCATTCATGTTCCATTGATCTATAGACATATCTACCATCAACCATAGTTCACCATGGTTGGTGACGCCCTTTCGGATCGCCCTGAGGCTGAAGCTGGACATCATCCGCGAGCGAAAGAAGGCCGAAGAGTTGGCTCTCGAGGCGTGAGGGGCCACAGTTCCAACGGGAAACCCAGTTGGGGACAATTTGGGAAAGGTTGCGGCCGGTTCCGCCGGTTATATAAGGCCGGTTAAGGTGAAAGTTTGCTAAGTCGATTTTATCAATTGCAATAGAAGTCAATAGATATAAAATGATATAAACAAGTATGACTTATACGTGGTTCCTGGTAGATATCTATTGGACAGGGGACCATAATCCAAGTTATAACTGGGGGACAGCACATGAAAGGTGACGATCATTCCCTGTGGCTCCAGCGGGATTCTTCAGTGTGACTTTCCGCGGATGTTGAAGGTCAATCTGATTGGAAATCAGATGAAATCAAGTTTTTTTTTGGGGGGGGGGAGTTGCCATCAAGTATCAAGGTTTCCTGCGAGGTTTTCCTCAGGGCCATTTGGGGGGACCAATGTTAGCGCATCAACTTTGAAGTTAGCAGGTGCGTTGCTTAAGTCCGAAGCCTGAAAGGATACCTGTCCTGGAAACTCTTGGCAATCTGGCAATGCCAATTTGTCCTGTAAGGAAGTTATCCAGACATAGGCGATGGTTTCCATTGTTAGAGGAATCCGGAGGGTATGTCACCTGTGTAATCACTCTTCTGAAGGAAAACAACTGGATGAAGGGCCTTAAGCGCGGACGTAAACCACTGAGAGGACAATACTGCATATGGTTTCACCATGTTTCAAAAAACTGTGCAGAGAGAGCTCTCAACCTTTGAGGTTTCATTCGTCCCTTTCAGATTTCTCTTCAGGCATTGACTGCTGAGGCACTGTGCTCTAAGATCCTCCAAGGACATATGTTGGGGGAGATTCCCCTGATCTTTTCCTACAGTATCATATAGATCTTGCATGATATAGGTATACCTCCAATTTATGGCTACTGTAAAAATATTCCTGAAAGAAAATCCGTGGCCTAACAGGCCCCTCGAGCTGTGGCTGGATTCTACAGAGGGGCATTGATGCTTGCCCTCTGGAGCTTGGGAATTTATTCCCTGTGGTTTGGGTTGAGAAATCGGTGTAATATCCCTGTGCAAATTGGTGCTTTGAATGGAAACCTGTATCAATAGCGGGCTGCATGTTGAATGGAAACATCATCCAGACAAAGGGTGGCTCCAATGGAAGAAAGTATCCCGATACCCCACTGATAGTGCTGGGTCCCCCATTAAAGCCAGCACCATGCCTAGGAATGCTCTCCCTGAGACCGAGAAGTACCGAGTGAATGCCCTCTTCGTGCAGTTCTATGGTGGCTTGTTTCAAGGTATTCTGCCAATATTGCCAGTGGATCCTCACCTGAGTTCAAGAAGTCTACCTGGCTCAGCTGTGGGTTTGATGGAGTTAGGTCATGAAGGAGACAAGCACACAATGGCTGGTAGGTGAGCATGTGGCCCAGGAAAGGATTCCACAATATTCCACATGTCTAAATCTGAAACAACTTGAAATACAGTGGACATTTCGTACATTTAATACATTTTACATCTTTTGTACTTTCGCGGTTGCAACATTACATCATGATACATCATGTATGTATTGTATGCACTGTGTAAAACATAAAACATATACATGCACAATATGTATACGTATGTGTGTGTGTGTCTATATGAACACATACGCAGCCATACATTGTTGTTTCATGTTTGCAACATCTATCTATCCACTCTTATGTCTTGCAATCCCTTCATCGACAGGAAGCGGAACCTCTCCTAGGTGGTGAACGCGCCTGGTCCTTGGGGGAAGCCTATGCGCCCGAAGCTTTGCAAGCGGAAGAACAGGATGTCTGCGGCTGTAGGGATCGGTTGATTGGTTGGCGAGGGAAAAACACAAGTGAGGTACTGGTGAATGCCAGTGAATGGTTGGTTGATTCATCATGGTTCATCATTGTTGTTTTCCGTTAGCTTGGTTGCTGACTGGTTGGTTAGTGAATGCTAGTGATACTAATGATACTAATTATGACAGTTGGGTTTGCCCATTTTTTGCACAAAATACTCCATTGCTGGATCAGGAATTGGTCAATTAGACCCACAGTTCCGGTCTGACCTGATCCAGCCATGTCTCCAGGAGCGAAAGGAGAAACGGCGCAAAACTGGAGAGCCATCGGACAGCGACTCTGAAGATATGGAGGAGCTGCTGGGGCGCTTTTCCAATGTGCAACAGGCCCGGGCCGGTGGTGGGCGTTTTGGTATGTTTTGGTTGGCTTCAACACATGCTTTGTTGAGGGAATCAAACACAAGGAAGAGTAGGTTTTGGACTTTGGAATTGGTTTCTTTCGCGAGAAAGTGGATCAAGTGGATATGCACGAGTTACTGAGCTGATTCTTCCATTCTTGGGCATCTTTTGTAACTTGAAACAATATATGAAACAAACACGCGCAGTCGAATTTCATGGAGATCCCTAGTGTTCGTCAATGTTCAACTTATTGATGCAACTATTTGTTCCGGGGGTCATCCAGCTGACTTGCCAATAGTTCAGCCCATAGTTCAGAGGTATTGGATGGTATTGGAGCAGCCAAGGCTGCCAAGGGGCTAGGGCAACAATGGGGTGCTGAACAGTCCAGCCAGGGCTCTTGAGTCGTCTTGGAATGTGCGCCTGCGACCTACCGTGTGGGCCAAAAGAGAGCTGCGGTTGGGTGATGCGTCAGTGGTGCGATGGCGACGATTCTAATGATGATGACGACGATGTTGATATTGGTTTTATTTTCTTATGTTGTTGTTCATTTCCAGGTGGACTTGGTTGAAACTTCAGGCCCCCATTGGTCCATATCAAGATATGATATACTGTACGTCATTGTATGTGCTCGTACTATGCAACAGAAGTCCGGGTCAACCTTGGTCGCGTTAGGGAGTGTGTCAGGCCCAGCGCAAAAGAATGCTCAACAACCTAACAAAATGTGTTGTTCGGCAGGGGTCCTTCCAAGAAGATCTATGATCATTTTCTTATTGGATGATGTCCTACATGTTTATAGTTTCTTAGCTATGTGGTTTGGCTACGGTGCTGACTTATTCCCCCCGTAGTAGTCATCGGAGAAGAGATGTGAGTTGGTGTTCTTTTCTGGCTCCTCGTGCCACCAGGAGATCTATTCCTCAGACTTCGCCATGCAGTGTCTGGCCAATGTGAACGGCGAGATGGGGCAAAAGTGTTGGTTGAACCCGAGAAAACACAACATCCCAGTTCAACCCCGTCAAAAAAAGTAGCAGTAGACTTGCCTTAGCTTTAACCAGCAAAAGTATGCAAAGTGAGATCTAAACAGCAAATATGGGGTTTAACATGGTTTGTATAACTATTTCAGACATTTATTCACCAAGAAAGAATAGAAGGATCGTTTGGGAAGCATATACCATCCAGCACTCTAACACAATTTGGTGGGACATCAAAGTTCTTGGTGCGTTTAACGGAAAGATCATATTTAGATATCTTCAAATGCATGTCATGGCCAATATTACCAAGAAGTACATGATGGTACTACAGTATATAGATGGACAAAAAAATCAAACCCTACGGACGTCTACCAAGTAAAACCCCACGCCCCAGATTTCAATGTTGAACAAAACTCTGCCATAATTTTCTCTGCGTTCAGGGTTTGATTTGTTTGTCCACCGGCCCCAAGCGCGCAACCCAAATTCAACATTGAAAATTGGGGACGCGGGGGCAGCAACAATACAGCAGGGGGTTGATTTCATCGTCCATCGACGGTAGTTAACATTATTTTGGATAAGAACGGAATCACACAAATATAAGGTGGCACGTTGGTATCATTGTATGGTTTGATAGTATGTGATTTGTGATGTGATTGATGGTCTGATTCGATGGTATATTTGGCAAAATCCCATTATTTGGATATTTTGGGGGATACATGATCTATATATATATATAGAAGTATATACATGATTTGAGTTGAGTATGTTGAGTTGGTACTCTGATGGTATGACTAGTCAATGAAGCATTATGTCAGAATAGGTCAAATAATTTGGGGCAAGTGACTTCAACCAATGCTCCACTGGTCGTTTGACTTGACAGATTCGCGCTTCATTGACCTGGAAATGAGCCGTTGCATTCGAGGTTTGCCCTGGCAGCGCGGGGTTACACCATCATGCCTTGGAATGAATCGGCACAGATGCACGAAGATAAGGCGCGGAGAGATGATGGAAATAAGGTTTGGGAGAAGCAGTGGAACTTGGAAATATTCGGAAACAACATGGAACAATTTTTATATATGTTTATCACTATAATAGTCACTATGTGTCGTGCAGCAGATTTTGTGTTTCTACATTGCCGTACAACATGATGATTTTCTTTGACCTGCTGCAGAAACTTGGTCTTTCGCTGCAGGAGATTCCACTGTCAGGGCCAAAGGATGCTGCGTTCCGGCACTATTCTGGACCCGTTGGAAAGCCAACCTATGCTCGGAGCTCAGCATTCCCTAGAGAACCGGACAGCAGCTGGACATGTGCAGAGAGATGTGGATGGCAGGAGTTGAAACTGCAGCAAGAGGATAGCAAGCTGGCAACTTGCACGAAGACTGGATTGGCTCATTGGTTCTGGACTACGGGAAGGAAAAGGAGCGGAGGGTATATCTATACGGTAGAATGTTTAAAACATTTGAAAACTAGGATTGAGATGGCTAGAAACCGATGTCTTGATATGTTTTTGATATAAGTTTCTGGTGGGTGGTTTGAAAAAAATGTGTCGCATGATGAACCCGACTGACTTTGGAGTCTAGGTTTCTTGGATGAGTTGTCACCAGCCAGAAGGTTAACAGTTGCTTTACATACTTATTCTCAGTTTTCCCTCGAATCACGGATATATACTAATCCTTCCTGAGTCACTGACAGGGATACAGCTTGTTTTGACCCTGCACCCTACTACCAACCATTGTTTTGGACAAGTCCTCCTGAAAAGACAACATGGACACTGGACAAGAGATTCCCCCAGTGCAATGAGTTCACTGTCGAAGCCACATGAAGTTGACATGTCCTTCAGTCCTATGTCGCCTTACTTGGATTTGACGGTGATATGATATACTGTATATATCCCACCATTACATATAGTCAATCATTCAAATTCCATCATTTATCATTAATCCCTTCCCCCTAACACTAACCCCCCCCTAATACTAAACACCTCGGGTAGTTTTATTATTAGGTGGGTATTTATTATTAGGGGGGACCATGGGGGACCCTAATAGAAAGCGCCAGACCTTAATATATAAAACTATTTTTCTCGATTTCAAAATCAATTAAATCTCAATTTAAAACGCAGTTAATACGTTGCAAAAAATTGGATTTCGAAGCGGATCCCTAATAGTAAGCGCCAGACCTTAATATTAAAAACTATTTTTTCCATTTCAAACTCAATTAAATTCCAATTTAAAACGCAATTAATACGTTGCAAAAAATTGGATTTCGAAGCGGATCCCTAATAGTAAGCGCCAGACCTTAATACTAAAAACNATTAAATTCCAATTTAAAACGCAATTAATACGTTGCAAAAAATTGGATTTCGAAGCGGATCCCTAATAGTAAGCGCCAGACCTTAATACTAAAAACTACGTGGATTCAGGGGACCCTAATAATAAACACCCCGGGGCCGGGGTTGACTAGTTTTTATTATTAGGGGGTGAAACCTAAATGGTAGGTTTATTTTTAAATTGTTTTTTAAAGGGGATCAATTAAAAGTCAAATTGGCCAACCACAACATTTCCAAAATTGGAGATGGACCCTAGTTTTTATTATTTAGGGGGGGGTTAGTGTTAGGGGGAAGGAATTATACATTCTAGATTTGAGGAATCTACAGTTGTTTTTCTAAAGTTTATCCAAGTTAGAGTCCCCAACTTTGTTGGGAGCATCCACGGTTTTAAACCAAGGCAAAGGAGAGACCTGCAAAGTACCAGGCGCTTATAAACCCTCGTAGAGTTTTCGATTTAGAAACATGATGAGACTCAAACAATGCTGCTGAATGGACATCGATGGATCGATAGTGATTTCATGTTCATTTGCTGTATATCTACTGCATACTGGTTTCATGGTCTTGACGGTCGTTTCTTGGAATTTTCCATGGGATCTATTGCATAGTTTTTCAAGGAAAGCATCGAGTCGAGCCTCTGACCATCACAAACAGCATACCAATGGTGCCAAGTGGGACATATTCGACCTGGGTGATATGCTTCATTTGACAGCAAAGGTGATCTTAATAAATTCCTCCCAAGTTCTAGTCAGGGGATTGCGTCTATCTAATGCATCTTATGATTATGCATAGTTGAAGTTGGGAAAGTTCCAGAAGTTCTCGCAGCCAGTTTCAGATAACACAATCAAGCACGAAGTTCATTTGCGTGATCTTGGGAACAGAGGAGCCCATTCTATTTAACCATCAGAATGCATCTGAAGATCAGGATTGCCACACAGTTTTTCCATGAAATCCATGGGGAATTTCCTCTGCCAGGGGAAGGATCCGAATTGCCAAGTGTGTCCCTGGGAGCTGCTTCATGGGTACTGGGGCCTTGCAGTATAGATGAAGCCTGCTAGTGGGAAATTTTCAGGTGACAATACGCTTGAAAGTTGGTCAGAAAGGAGTTATTCGTGTATTTACTCTTAGTTTCCTGCTTTCCTTTTCATAAATCTATAATTCTATGTTTCGCTCGTATGTTGCTTTTTCCTGTGTATCATTGTCTCTGTCTATTTGTCAAGCAACGTCAGCAAGGTATCAATTTTCTATGGTTGTGGAAGCTATGCTAAGTGCCCAGGCATGTCCTTTTTTTTTGTTTGGTGCACGTCGACTATGCACCATGATCCACTATGATCCTGCCGAACATATTTGGTGGTCCAGATGCGCTCCTGCTTGGATGCTCATCCGATGTAGAAGCTGCATGAAACTGCTAAGGAACTATGGCTAGTTTTCTCACTTACATCCCTTGTCATTTTTGGACGACTTCACCGTCCGACCTCACATCAATGATGGTTTGTAGGGGCAGTCATTCCAGAACTATCTGTTTTTCGTGTTGTTTTTTCCCCATGGTGTTCTCACAGATTTGTGACATGTTCTGTTTCGCCCAAATGAATCCCTGAGGTTACAGCTTTCAACGCTACGTCCAGCTCTGGGGGTCGCCCAAATGCACCAACTCTTTACCCTTCGAGTGGCTGGGCAGCGGTAGCCCAACAAAATCCACTTGGTTGTATAATCATTGTCAATTGTTCTGCGCATGACATTGTATATGATATACCGGCACCCAACATTTTTAGACACTCAAATTCATTTTGAATATGCTTTTGATGATCCCAGCTGACTCATGTTTTGCGATGGGTGGGTCAACGAGACCAATCAATATCAATCAGGGCAGCACTACGAGAGTGGAATATTGTCTCTACAACGTTGTGCATGTGGATGATCGTGGATGGGTGCAGCCGTTCAAGATAGCGTGTCCATGCATTTCATCATAATTTTTTCGTTGTTGCCCTCCACCTCCCACAAACCCTTAGATGTTTTGGGCAGTGACGGGCCCATTCGAAATGGGGTTACCATTTTGATGAATTTGATATAATTGATTTTTATGCTCACCTGGGCTCCTTGTACCAGTCAAGTTAAATGGTATGATGTCATTGAAACATTTTGAAACAAAATCCAACTGGTAGGCTGGTATAGGGGCACATCATTTTCCCTGGGGCTCAGGTACTCCGATTTGATGCTGAAGAGGTATCACCCCAACTTGGCAAAAGAGCCCTGCCACCCAGACATTGGAAGCCTGTGCTCCTCGGTCTTTCCAGCAGACGTGTTGCTGCTTGCGCGTTGTTCCCCGAATTTACAGGAATAGGGGCCGTGGGGATCATGGCAAGTATGCCACCTTCGACTCGATTCTTCAGCTTTTTGCTGTTTGGCAGCTGGATGCTGCCCAGACCGTGTAGTCTATTGTAGTCTTAATGCATCAGAAGGGGTTACTAATTTACCCTGCAGATGGTGCTCTACAGACTTCCTACATTGCTACATATGTATACATATGTAACCTCGCGTACTGCGATGAAGTCCAACAAATTCCCAAAGAGTCCAACAAATTCCCGTGTAGGTCTTTTTGTAGATTTACCACACGGGAAAAGGCGATTGGGGATTGAGTTGGGCATCTCAGGTGAGCCTCATAAATTGCACCCACGCTATGCTGTCAATGCAGTGAACACCACCACCACCACAGCAGCCCCTGCAGCGGAGGTTTCAGGTGGGGGTTGGGGGTGGCCAAGCAGTCGAGGGATAAAACCATGATAAAACCATGCAAAACCAACATGTGAATCTTTTGGGATGGCAAAGAACCACGGAAAATCCCATGGAAACCAACAATCACATGCTGCACAGCCAAACTCCATTGAGGTCCCCAACCACTGATTGTTGGCGACCGATTCGATTTACTGTGAATGGATCAGTCAAGAGCAGCCTTGACTCGTCACTTGTTCCAGAAGAGCCGGTACTGCGTCGTCCTTGAGGCAGCGGTCGAAAGCTCTACGGCTTCTATTTGCACGTTTTTCATTCGCCAGCTGCAGTGTTTTATCAGGTCACGGGCCAGTCACTAGATGTCGTAGCAACGGAGTTTGCTTAAATAGCTTTGGCCGGCCAGTTTACAATTGCTTCACATATGTTGCTATTTTGTAGTTCTGGACTGTGTTTTGTATTGCCTGCATGATTTTGACGGTCACTTAAGAAAAACATGTGGAAGAAGAAACCGGCATACAACATGCCGCACCATCAAAGTTTTTCTTGATATATCCTTGCATGCTGTTCATTATCAGCTGCAAATGGGTTGAATTCCATGATCACATCCCAAAGTGTGGTTGGGAAAAATTGGGCGTTTTGCCCTGAGAGGTGCGGAAACTCAAAGAAGTTTTCCCCGGATCTCCGATCTACGTCATGAGCTGCTGGGCCATTGCCAGATGCAGGAAGGTGTTGGCACTTTGCCAGGGCAGGAGGTCTCCAAAAGTTACAGTTGTTCAGGAAGTTCTGGATGAGTAAATTACGTCATGTTTTCAGCTGTCCAACTCTTCACGTCGTGGGGTGGCTATCAGTGGCGTCAATGGTTGATGTCACGGAGGAGCGTCAAAGAAAGCTTCCAGAGAGATTGGGACGATTTCATACACTTGCCATTGCTGGCTTATAAAGGGGTCCCCAAACGACCAAGTTTTTGATAGCTTCAAACTATTTCAGGCACATGGCAACCACACTTTGGGGGACAGATAGGTTATTTGACCTCTATATGTGCCCAATTTGGCCTGCCTACCTGGGAGTTCGGGAGTCTGCATAAGGTGATGGCGGCGCTGATTTTAGTCCCTTCTGCGAGCAAGAAGGCGGGGTGACAGGTTGAGGGCTGGGCGTTTGGGATGACAACTAGTGGTTGAGGGCGTCCTGGGATGATTGTTGCTACCAAGCGTTTGAGCCATGCCTGTAACATGGATGTAGATGATTTGCAACTGGGTCATTCAACTGCGTGATCTGTGTCCAATTGGGTTGGAGTAGCGATAACCATTCCTTGTCTACTTTCAGGTGTAGCATAAATGGGGTTGAGCCGTGCGAAGTGCACCTTTAAGGCCTCTTCTAATCTGGCAATGGACCGACCATCCCCTCAAAAAATATCAATTTCGGATAATTTCCCAATGTGTTGCTCATTTAGACGAAAATTCTTCCAACAGCCATCAACAGTCCCATTTATATTTCAACTCGATTTTTGATGATTTATGAGTTGTTTTTCCTCTTCAGAAATATGGTGAACTTCGAGCCAGTCATGGTGACCAGACTCCCAGGTTGTACCTTCAAAATGTGTCCACCGGCAAACGACCGCTGGCATCCATGGCCATTCTTTCGAAGGTGAAAACTGGCGGGATGCTTTGGGGAAACCGTATGGGAGAGGATGGGGAAGCCAATGATTAGTTTAGGTTCAAAAAAGGAATACGAGCAGCAAACATGTGGGATATGTTGATAAAACAACTGGTGCTGCCCAGTCGAAGACTTTTATCACTTTTATCCTTTGCATTCCTTTACCATAAATGAAAACTGTGTACTGTACCAACCAGTATAAGCTGGCATTAAGCATGTTGGGTTTGCACATTGTCAAATACAATATGTGTTGTTTGTCGTGGCCGCTCACTAGAAAGTTTGCAGGGAGTTTGTTAGCTTGAAGCCAGAAAGCTACCTGGCACAGGCTCTACGATGCCGCAGTCAGTCTCAATACCGAATTTGTGATCATGCTCCTCGGCGGAGAAGACGTCGTACTCATCCGACATGCTGACTTCTGCCCTCACTGATAAAAGGGACGGTGGTACTCATCCACGTCAACCGTGCTGGTAGAGTGCACTTTGCCGTGGAACCGTCTTCCAATCTTCCATGTACTGATCATCACAGCTGGTTCATGTTGATGTTTCCATGCTTAGACATGGTTAGACCGAGCCTTTCATGTTGACGCCCAGGTTGGAGCCAGACAACACGCTGCTGGGATAAGTTTGAAACAGCCTCCGGTAACCAAAAATGGCAATGGATGCAATGGGAAGTGACCCATTTGTAGATGATTGTCTACTTCCAAAGCGCATTTTTAGGGGATTTCCATGGATTCCCCATGACCATGTTTTGATTACCAGAGGGTATTGTAGATATTTCTCAAAATGGAGGATCCCCAAAACCATAGGGTTTGATGCTGGAATGGATTAACATGATTGGGCATCCCCCATTTTAAGAACCCCCCGAAATATCCGCAATAATAAGACCCACATGGTCGGAAGTTCAATATACTGTATAAGTATGTATAAGTGATCACACCTATTGCAGTCAGATGGTTCCAGCAACAACGGTTGTGCAGATGTACTCAAGATATGTCATGATCAAGGCGCTTTGAATCTGCATATTTTATGGAGGAAACAGATGAACTGTCCCTGCATACTGGCTATGGACTCCTGCCACGTAGGACCCAGGCAGCTTTCAGGCGTTTAAATGCACAATCTCTGAAAAAAGATGCATGTACTTACCTATTGTTTTGACACGGAAGACCGTATTAATTAACATCAGTTTTATCTTAGTGCATCCCGGCATATCCACACATCCCATCATGTTTTGGGTCCTCCTTCCACACACCTCTTTTGGGGATCCAGGATCCACGGCCCCATCAAACATCGGCCGAAGTACGATGCCGGCGGCCTCCTCGTGCGTGATCGGAGCTTTGCTGGAGCGGACTATGCCCCTCGGCGAGTTTTCGAAGGTGACGTCGGATTTCCGGGGCAGTCGAGGATAGTCGAGGTAAGGAAGGTGGTGTCCCAGGTTGATAAGTACTCAGAAGTCATTAGTTGGTACTGGGTGGTCAATAACACATTTAACATCTTAGATAAAGGTTTCTGGGTGGTTGCGGTGACTACTATAGCTGTACATAGATTCGAAGTCAACTTGAACTCGGGGATCACACCTGGCAGAGGTGACTCAGCACTTTTGGTTCCTAATTGATGGCTGGGAGTTGAAAAACCAGCTGTGGTGAACGGCACTCAAGGTGGAAAAACTTGCCCGGAAGAGAGTCACAGACTACAGGTGTGGATGGGCGGATTGGTCATATCTCAAGTGGGTCAGGTGCGTCAACAACTTCTACACAGGGTGAGTGCAGGGTGAAAGGAGGTGGAATGTGATGATATGTTGTTGTTTGAGACTTTGAGTTTGTTGAATCCTGAGAACTTCGAGGCATGTTCTGGGTTGAACCTAACTTTTCCGTTGGGCCTTGGCCGTTTGGCCATCTGAAAAACCGCTTGTGTAGCCACCTGACATCACCTAACCTTGGGACCTCCTGCACCCACAGGTGGACCAAGAAGAATCAACAGGTCCAAGTCTGGGTGGGTCATGTGTGCGGCCCCAAAGAGGAAACCATACTGGGACACCCCAACATGGTCATAAGGTCAACAATGAGATTTTGGCTTACCTCATTTTCAGTCATATCTTCTTGCTCATCTCAGAAAGAATGAAATGTCCAAAATCCTGGAAATGCTTGAAGCCCATGCATTGTATGAAATTGATATATACAAAATGTGCTTTCCCATGCTGCCTGAAAGCCGAATTCCGTGAAAGCTGAGTTTAGTCACAGTTGTGGTCCTTGTTCATTGAACTGTTGTCGTGCGATCCAGGAAGGTGCGATAAGTATCAAAGGACTGAAACTGGTATGAGAGAACAGTTGTTTTTGTTCGACATCATCCGTGGTATTTTCCTACAATCCAATTGCATGAGGTTGGCCCTTTACATGTTTGGTGATTAAGATAGCACCTCACAGTTGCATGGTGGGCAATGACTCTTCAGTACTTGGATGTGCACTTAAGCTAGCGGTTTTGCGCTCTACATCCCAAGTAATCCATATTAGCCACGCCCAAAAGCATCATTATGATTCAGTCATAGTCCTATAGGAAAATACAGTGAAGAATGACTAAGCTCAATCTATTTTTGGAGGGTTACTAGGTTACTGTGATTCCATGAGATTCCCCAATAACAAACAGTCGGCGCCCCGGAAGAAACCGAGACCGAGACCGAAGGCCGGACTCTGCGGCGGCTCCTACTACAAGCGGGAGGCCATTCTGGATGCGCTGTCGGACGAGCGCATGGCCCAACTCGATTGGACACTGCCTGGGGATGGCCAGCATGGCCTGGGGGCATGGAACAGCACAGAAGTTGTGACCGTGATGCATCACTCTAGATGTTATCATGAATCATGATTCAAACCATATGAGTCATGGATTCAATCTAGATACTATGATGGAATCATGAATCTAGTTTGAAATGTCATGCCATGTGTCATGCCATGTGTCTTTCCCGCGTCGTGGACCATATAGTGATGACATGAAACTCATCTTACTTGCTATCGTCCATTGGTTTGAAGTCAAGTCACCTGCCTATCAAAGAAGGAAGCGTTAGGTGATGTTTGAAAATTCACATGCAAGATTACGCAAATTTCACTTTTCCGACTTTGTCTAATTAGATAACATCCTTTCATGTGCCGAAATGTAAGGTACCAGAAGACCCGGTGTTCAAGTTTCCTCATGTCTCTTCCTTTGTTTGCCGATGCAGTTGTTCACTTTCACAACTTAGCAATATCTCGTGTCAACCTCTGGCAAGGTCCCTCATCCAAGAATTGGTCAAATGGGAAAGTTGACCGGAAACTCCCACATCTACAATATATATATATAATCACTGTGTTTGTTGCTTGAGGGAGGAGAAGAAACAGAAAACCTGGGAAGTCCAGGTCGCATGGTCCAATGGATTTCCTCCAGGAATTTCCTGGGCGAACGCTTCACCAAAGAGATCTACTCCTCGGATTTCGCCTTGCAATACGCTCTGGCGGCGCGTGGATGGACCATCATGCCCTGGGAAGAAGCTGCCCAAATGCACGACAGCAAGGAGCAGCAGAAGAAGATTAGCAGGGTCAAGTCCCTTATGTCCCAAGAGTATTCCCAAGAGTATGTATATATTGATGTAATATATTGTATAGATTGTATAGTATAAATATGATAAATATGTATATGCTGCATTATGCTGCTTTATCCATTTCTGTACGGCATTTCTATGGTTTTATTTATGTTTGTCCAGGTCAAAGCCCTGCAGGAGATTCCATTGGCCGGGCCCAAAGATGCAGCGTTCAGACACTACTCTGGGCCAGTGGGAAAGCCAACCTATGAAATGAAGCTGAGGCAGGGCTGGGGTGGAGATTTAAGGAGGAACAATGGTCAAAATTTAAGGACCCTTTTAAAGATGAAACTTTTCGAGGTCTGAATTGATTTTGGGGGTTCAGAGTTTGTTTGGATTGGTTCTTTACTTCCTGGCAGCTGCAGTTGCAGTAAAAGAAAAACGCTCGTGGACCCTTCGAAAGGTGCAGTTGGTTTGATGAGGTGAACTGGGGAAAGAACATGTGCTGGCTATGATGACCTTTGAGCAAGCTGTTCTTTCAGCTGCCTCATTTGTGGAAAGCCAGTGTTAATTCATTGTGTTTTTTTTGGAAGATAGATGGTGGTCCTCCACATGTCATTCACCCGCAGGAAAGAGGATGTTCGCTTGGTCAAAGATCAACCGGCTGGGAGGCTCAGAAGATCTCGGAAGGATATACATCAAAATGATTAAGGCGGTAAACCCAATAATAATCATTAATAATCTATCCCCAAATAGGTTTATTATTGGGTTTACCATATTGCATGATTCATCCCCTCCAAAAGAATGCTTCATTGCTAAACCCGTCCACGTTCGCTCCTTCTCACCTCATCTTTGACCTGTACTCCGAAGATCTGACTGGCCTCATGCTGAGCAGAGATGGGTCCAGAGCCAAATGTTGAAGATTTCGTGTGGATTCCCTGGCCATCCCCTGGCCCCTTGAAAAAAAATAGATGATTCGTGATGGCCCGGGTGTATATCTTCCATGCACCACATCCTCCACATCAGATACCCGTTGATAGACCCCTGTCAAAAGGCCTGGAACATTTGGAGAAACTGGTGCCCCAAGCCAATACTTAATACATGAACTCATGACTCATGACGACTCATGACGACTCATATGTTCACCATGGGCCATATCACCAAGCTTTTCATATCAGACTGGAGGCCCAGTGGAAAAAGGCGGGATGGCCCATCCAAGGCGAAATTCCGAGGAAAAGATTCCAATTGCCAGCGGCTTGGATCTTTGAACAAGCAGCCGTGGTGGTGTGGTTATAGCATGGCCAATTTTCACTTGTGGCACTGGGTTGCGGTTCCTGGGAAAGTATACAGGCGTATACTGTGGATTTTCCCTTGAACCAATTGGCTTTAGTACCCCAAATCCATCCAATCCAATGGTTGATCACCATTTCGCTAATAAAAGATGGCTGGGAACACCCTATTTCCAGACAAACCCAATTCAAGGCTTTTGGATTTTGGGTGAAGGTGTACGTTTGCTTGCTGGGCGTCTTATTTGCTTCCGTGACTACCTCGCCACTCTCATCACCTTTCTTCGGGCTTCCCAAGGTTTCACTATTTGTTTTGATGCCACTGACATCCACAGAGTTCACCATGGCTCAGGTATCCAGTAGTTTTCTGCGTTGCAGCTCGTGTACATGTCATAGGTTTAAGGAAAAACACAGATCACAGAAAGACTTCCCGTTTGTATTCCTCTCTGGGATGATGCTTGCTGATGACACAACTATCGTGCTCACGGATGTTGAAGCCGCAGTTGATTTCTGCCGTCCAGTATTCATCCTTCACCCTCCGAACTGGTCTTGCTATTGGCACATCTCTTTTGCATAAGATTTGAATGTCAGTCCACAAATTCATGAGTTAAACTTCTCCAAATGAGCCGTAGTAGCCATAGTACTTTCCGTTGACTAATTACAATAATTTGACGAATAGAAAAATGTCATGAGTGTGTTCAATCCCAATCCATCCAGAGAAGCGACATGTTGATTTTGTGCAACGATAACGCCTTTGAGGCTCATAGACATGTTTTTACCATGTTTTACCACTGGCTGGTTGAAAGAGGGATACCGACCACCTTTTTTTTTTTTCAAAACCAAGGGGCAAATGATAGCACAAACGCAACTTGTTCTTTTTGCCCAGTTTCACAACTTGTATTTCCTTTTTGGTCACTTCTGATGGCACAAAGGATGTGCACAGGGGGCAATTGACATGACAGTTGGCCTCGGAAGATCGTCCATTTAGAACTGTTTCGTTGGATGATTTACCTATTATACAAGAATGTATGATCCAACTAGACTAGACTTAGTTTAGTTACTTTGGATATTGAGTTTATCCAGTTCGCAAAGTGTCAAAATGATGGCACAAGAGATGTGCCTTGTTACCGAACTGCAGGCTTTGCTACAACTTGACGCGTTACGTTGAGATTTATGGCTCCAGCGACTGCACCAACGAAGTGCCGCTGCTTGGAGCACTAGACCTGGGGTTGAATCAGTGCTTCAGATGTTTCAAAGAAGTATTTCCACATTAAAACCCCCCAAACAAAAAACGTGTTAAACATTAAGTTCATTGTTAAACTGTTAAACATTTGAAAACCTTTTGCAGCCAAGAGTTGCTTGCGACATTTCTGCTGCCCTATTTTTGCATCATTTGCTTCAGCCACTGAGGTTTACCTATTCGGGCCTTCTCTTGGAGCGCTACCATCCAGAGCTCAAGACCCGCATGTGTGATTTGCCCTGGCTCTGCGAGCCGGGCACAATGCTATCATTCGGCAAGCCGAGTAAGCCAAGTAAGCCATGACATGGATTTGCTGCAGCTTGGTTTGACCTGTGCGATGAGCTGCAATGAAGGGTCGAAGAGCAAACTCCGGTGTGTCCAAACAGATTTTGACTCTCCGACTGTCCGACCTAATTACATGACGATGATCCCAATTGACTTTGACATGGGCGACAAAGCATGTTGTTTTTTAATGGAATGTTTTTTTCTTTTTTTATGTGGGTTGCCTAGATGTTGTTGGCCTGACAGAAGGCAATGTCGCACGGTGACCAAGCAGCATTTGTACATAATCATCAGTTCACACAGGCGGATGGATGGATGATAACAAAGTGTTCCCACAGCCTCCAGGATGCCTAGGATCTTGATTGAAAACAAGGCGACTGCACCATTTGTTCTTAGTAATTGCGAATTTGAGTACGATTTTGCTCTGAAAACGTTTTTTTAAGCGGCAGATGGGTTTAGATATTTCAGGATCATTCAGCTGGGAAATAAGATATAAACGTACCATTATGTCGCATTGAAGTGAATCTAAAGAGGACCGAAATGACACCACGCAGGTCAGCCTTCCCGCGGAGCGATCAACATTGTGGAGGCCTCCGGGCTAGTGGCGGTGACTGAAAAAGTCACCAGTGAATCTCTGGGAAACTAACATAGCCATACATAGCCTGCATGTTGAATAGGTAAATCATGGTAAATCATCGAACTAAATGCGCCATGTTCCATAGCTGAGCCTGCTGGAGGGTAACCACGTCCTGACTTATCAAAGGATGCGTTTTTTGGGGAGACCTTGGCATTGGCACTGGTGTAATTTATAGCTTCGGCCTATGGAATGTCCAATGAAGATCCAAGTCACGAAACTCGAGGTCTTCCACGATTTGGCTGCGCACCGCATGAGGTCTATTCAGATATATTTAGGATTATTCTGGTATATTCTGATTAAAACAATTTGATTGTTGTCAAAGCGGGCTCCAAGTCATGACACATACCAAAATGGACCAGTGGCTGGCTTTGTAACCCTGCAGTACCAGGGTCCTGAGATGTCCTGAGCGGAAGGGTTCAGCCATAGTGTCATCCATGGCCAGGGCATTTGGCAAGAGGGACAACTCCGTGGGTCTGAAGTGGGAGAGTCCGGAGGCTTAAGGCAGTGAAGATGCGGATGATGTCTCTAAATTGCTTGCTGTCGCATCAGTTTCCCCATGAAAAAAGGCTATCCTGGGCTTCCGACTTTGAGAGACTGGCTGGCGGACAGCGTGCGGCTGTGAATATCACCTGATCCTCTTCCAAAGGAAACATGGAAAACTGGATTCAATATGATTCAATGAATTCTGATGGTTTGAATATGTTTGATTCCTTGCCATGTTTGAAACCCTTGGCATTGTTCTACTCCTGTTGTTCTAGCTGGGATGTCTTTTTTGCCAAGGCGCGGCAGCGAAGATGAGGAGGAGGAACGTACCTTGCCTGCAAGGATTCCTGAAATGTTCCATGGCCACCAGAGGCTAATGATCACAATATATCACAATCCCAGAATTGGATGAAGGTAGACTTGTAGCGAAAGCATTATATTAGTCATGGACAGGCATGTGACATATATTCATGAACACTCATTATTTGATTATTGTTCCTTTAGCACATATGGTCCATGAGACAATGTACCTATAGTTGGGTCATGGTTGGGGCAAATACCAGCATACCAGCACCATGGAGCAGATATATGGGCAAGGACTATATTTTTAATTTTTTATGACTTTCGTGAATGTTCATTGAATTAGGTGATTACTTATATTTGAATATCACAAATTGTAGTAAATGTTTTATAAAAAGCTCCAAGAAATCTATAAATAATCCCAAGGCCTATATTTATCCTCACAGTTGAAGAGGCCGATCCAGCACCTAATGAATGACCATTAAATGTTAAATGATCATGGAAACAACTCAGCTCCAGTGACTTGCCCGGGCCCGGCCCACCTGCTGTTTCCTCAGGTGCCGACCTGGCGCGCTACGGCAAGAACTGGCAAAAGGTGCGGCGCGCCGTGGAAGCGGCCGGGGGCCCCAGGCTTTCCAGGCTTTCCAGGTCGCAGCTGTGCATGGGATCATCGAGGAACCTTTCGAACCTTTTGAAGATTTTGTTGGGCAATTCCATGCATGCTGAGACCCCACATTTGAAGTCAGTTCATGATCCTAAATTCAACTATTCCAAAGTTGAGTTCTGCAATGTTTGGTACATTCATTTTTGCAGCAGAATGATTCCATGTGGAGCCACTATTGCTCACGCACCCTCACCATTCCATGCTCAGCACCTCTGTCTCGCCTCAAATCACCTGACTCGCTGCCACTAAGGGTTTCGCGCTCAAAGATTTGCTGCAAGATGCCCGGGGACCTGCGGGACCTGAGGGACCTGAGGGGCCTGCTACTTATATTTTGGCTTTGCGCGCCACAGAAACATGGCTCACAAAACCATGGCATGATCCTTCATGTTCGATATATATATATATATAGAGCAATAGGCTAAACTCTCCGTGTATTAGGTATGTATTCGACGGCTCTTACGAACTCCCAAAAACGATAACCTAGGTTTATTGGAAAACGATATAGCGAACTCCCAAAAACGATAACCTAGTCTGGAAGATCCAATTTTTC